>DWUN01002588.1:0-13536 GCA_018249975.1 Passova gellias | reverse complement strand
TTCCTTATCGCGCGTTGCGAAAGGGGGCTAGACGGAAAAAATTAAGACCAAAAGTTGTAACGACACTTTTTGCTATAGTTGTAAGCCGTGCGGCGCGCGTTTCTCTGTCTGTCTGTCTCATAGTAAGCAAGCCAGTTATTTTCGTATGGTCTTTTTATTTCGCATTGAACCATGTGGTGTTTATAACGAATTATAAATTAAACTAAAAATTTTCTTACAATTCCTTCACTAATTAATCGAAAGGAACTTCGTTCCATCCGGGTGTCCCTTGACAGCACTCATTTCTTTTTTTATTCTTTCTTTTCTCTGATTTCTAATACAATAATAATAAATTTGTATGAAAGCTCACAACAAATCTATTTTCATTTTCAATGCGATAACGTCACAAGATTTTCAATTTACAATCTATAAAATGCATAACATACTAGTAGCTACGTGAAATAGCTTATCGTAATTTTGAAATTTTATAAATGGAATATTGATTTGTCTATAGGTATTGTAGATATGATGGGTGCTCAGCGGTTACTGGGACTTCTCATCGTCCTCCATGGAGAACTCCGAGTCAAGAACAACCTGAAACACAAACAAATACATAAATTAAGACAATATATTACTTGCAATAATATAAAAAAAGAGGTCAAATCAATTTGTTCATTTGCAAGCAGGTGATCATCTGTGAATTTGCGTACAATTCAGCTTGTAAAGAAATTTTTTTGGACAATTTTTACTGACATTATTTCTACACCGCTATCGACATCTCTACACAACCCTGACGTCGGCTGGTAGGAAATGTTAGTTGGCATTAAGCCCGCCTTTTATAGCACAATTTACTTTTGGTTCAATAAAGAATAAATAAATAGCCGTTGTGAGTAGCAATAAACAAGCCGAGTAATAAAGGCCTCACCCCCTCCATGCCGGCCACCGCTCGGTCCGTCTCCTTGTCCTCGATGTCTCCGTTTTCGTCCTCCACCACCTGCATGCCGGCGTCCTGCTCACCATCTGCCAAAACAAAACCACACATATATTATTACGATAAATCTGTGCGACAAATGAAACTATTTTTATAGACTATTAGCATTTTATTTTTCTAAAATACTATAATAGAAATAGGGGTTGGTGGTAGAGGTGAAATTTTTGGGTTGCATGTATTTTTTAATGCCAAATCATGAAAAAATTAAAATAAAAAAATTGTCCAAAAAGTCGAAAAAAAAAATTGGGGTGGACAACCCTTGTCACTTAGGGGTATGAAAAATAGTCTACATCCGATTCGCAGATCTACTGAATAAACACACAAAATTTCATAAGAATCGATCAAGGCGTATCGGAGGAGTGTTGTTACAAACACTGTGACACGAGAATTTTATATATTAGAATGTCATTTTCCTCTGTCTTACTGTATGTTATATTTTTGTTCATTGGCCAAAGGTTCGAGCAATGTAACTGCATTTTGTATCCACTTATTAGTTTATATTGTCTATAACAAATGTCCTGTTTTCAGTTACTGTGGTATATAATAAAGTGTGATAATTAATTTTATAGTATCTTATACAGAGACAGGTCAGATGTTTTTCGTATAAATGTATATTTAGAACAATGAAACGATAGAGAAAATATGCAGTTCAGGCAATATTTTCGCTTTTGGTACAAATATAGTCGTAAACTCTTGACAATTCATCTAACGGGTTAGTCATTCAAAAAATGACATATGAAAAACGATCTGTGATTTATCTGTTATTTGACAGTTTACTATTAGTGCATACTAACAAAATGTCAAGCAAAAACCTTGCTAACAAAAATAAATTATTAGTATTAGATAAGGAACTGAATTTAGCGTAAATAGTGAATTGACGTCGAATTCATCGGCGAATACTTACACAGCGGGTATGGTAGGAAGCAAAAAAAAAAACCAAAATATATGTAATGGAAAATAAATCCATCATTTTACATGGAGTCATTTTATATTAATTTTATAACAATCTATTGTTATAAAGTACCTCTAGGTACTACCGTTGGTATACATGAAGCAGTCCAAACCTTATTATTACAAATTTATAAAATATATACAGCAGATAAACAATTTTTTCATATTACAAAACGACTTTAATAATACCAACAAGAATACATCAATAACACTTAAAAATTACAACGATTTTTATAGATAGTTTTGTATCCATATATAAAGTAAAACAGAAAGGTGCTCGACTGAATGACTGACCCGGAGATCAACGCACCATCGCTAAGCCTACTATCCTGACATTTCGCAGATAGATTCCTCTTGTAGCGTGTGCGCACTAAAGAAGGGACATTGCAAATTTCACTCCTAAGGGTGTAAAAACCTAACATTTTAAATCAATAAGCGAATTTAATGAATTCATTTGTTTTTGTATATTCCATTTCTGAGCGAACAAGGTAGCGGGATAAAATTAGTATATTAATATCAGGTAAAAAAACAATTGGAGCGCAGACAAATACTTTACAACTGTTGATTTAGCGACTGGTCCCGCCCGACGACAATCCTTGACGATCAACGTTAAACAAGGTTGGTGAGCTATCAAAATAAATAAATAAATAAAAACAAATAGAGAGAATTTAAGGCTCAGAACGTGGGATAGCGCTACGCCTGTCTATCGACCTATTTGACCATCGAAGGTATAAAAAGTCACGACGGAGATCAGCAGAAATACTCACAGCCAATGGAATTGAATAAATTTCGAATCCTGCCTCGCAAACGTAACCGCTTTAGTGCAGACAACTCATGTCGCAAAATTAGCCTTAAATGTCGTACATATCGCAGCATGTAAAGAAGGCGTAGCTAATTTACTGTCTCGTTCCATGTTTCCTTACTTTCCAAACGTTCGCGTTCACTAGCCCTTTGGTCCCTAATTTCTTAAAATCAAATTATCAACTTCAAATGATTCAAATTCAAGATTGTTAATATCAAAACTTTCTAGTACTGCATCTTGAAACTCAAGATTCTTAACAGTACAATTTTCAGCTACTCTTTCCGCAAAATCAAGAGGATTTACATTGAAATGTTCAACTACTTCTCCCTCAAAACCAAGAGGATTAACATTGAAATTTTCAATTAATACTCCCTTAAAACCAAGAGGATTAACATAGCAATTTTCAACTACTTCTCCCGCAAAACCAAGAGGATTAACATTGCAATTTTCAACTACTTCTACCTCAAAACCAAGAGGATTAACATTGCAATTTTCAACTACTTGTTCACCAGCTTCACGATTTTTTATTTCACAACTGTCAGGCTCAAGTTCTTTACAGCTATCTGTTGTAACCTCTTCTAATTCTTCATTCATTTCATCTTCAAATTCACTTTCCAAGAAGATTATTTTTATATCGTTTATTTCAGTCTCTTTTTCATCCACATATTCTGCTTCTATCTCTATGGAATCTTGCTCTTCTATCTCTCTGGATTCTTGCTCTTCTGTTTCGGTCTTTTTTAATTCCACCTTTTTTGATTTCAACCTTTTCGCTTTTTTCTTTTTCTTTCTCGCTTCCGCCTCCGCTTTCTTCTTTTCCCTATACCTTTCGCAGGCTTCGCGCCATTTCTGCCGTTGTATTTCTTGTTCCTTCTTACTTCTCTCGTTGATCGATGCCAGCTGTCCCATCTTTTTTCTCTGATCGTACCGTATTTTCTCTCTCATCTTAGCCTCTTCATACAGCTCTGGATCCGCTTTAAGCAGCGCGTATCTTTTACGCTGTAATTTTCTTCGAAACGTCAATCTCCTCTCCCTTTTGTGCATTAATTCCAAAACTGCAAGGAAATAAATAACACGTGCTTGTAATAAATAATAGAATACATGTGCAAACAGCATATAGCAATAGATATAAAAAGTATACATATTTGTGAGATATTTAGATGATTTTCGAAACTTGAATTGCCATGCATGTCGATCTTTAGCGCTATTTGCATAAAACGCATTGTATAAAAATGCAACAAAACATTTAATTCTTTAATCTATATAAATATATGTCACATCTATTACTAGAAATAAGAAAAGCGATTCCATAATGATCTTATAGAAATTTCCTATTCAATAAGAAAATAAAACAAAATGACCATTAAAAAACCGAAACCCGATAACAAGTCTGTCAAACAAGTTTCCGTGTCTGCTGAATAAACAAAAATTGCATAAAATATTAGCAATATCACTTACCCCGACGAATGTGAAAGCTTATTGTACACAGGTCTTCTTTTTAATGTTTTTTTTTTAAATTTTCACATTTGTAAATTTAGAAAACGTTTTGGAAAGAAAAAAACAAACAGGTCTACTAATTCGCTTGTCAAACACAAATTGCATCGGCCAATGGGATTGTTATTACAAACGAATGTAATAATTCTTGAACGTCATTGTGTTTCAAGGATTAAATGCAAGTAGCAATCGCATACATCAAAAAAATTAGTTGAAGCTAATAAACTAATTATCCGTTATTGTTATAATATGTATCATTAGTAAATGGCTACAAAATGTTTCAAAACATACCGTTCACTGAGCATATGCAGTTGCTTAACAGTTAAGTTAGTAATGTTAGGTTAGGTTAGTGGTAGCCACTGTCCAGGTGACTTATAGTCACCACCTTTGCCTCCACCTTGTATCTCTGTATGAATTGTTTTATTTCTGTTGTCATTATCATTATCATTAATAATGATTTCTATATACCCATGATGAGCATACATAGCGGAGAATGTTTTCTATGTAATGTGTCTATTGTCTGGTATGTTTGATTGATTTCATCAACTATGGTCCTTCATATTGGCATGATTCACAGTGGTACCTATTAGAAACTATACATGTTGTGTGTGAAGTCGACATAATTGAACAATGTATAAAGAGTGTTGTAGGTAACATACCTATGATATGGATCCGATGATAATATCAAATATCTTGGGACAATTACACACACAGCCTTTAGTGTGATATACCTGATCTATTTATGGTTCTGGCTGAGTATGAGTTTTTTTTTTTTTGGAAAACTACATAGCTATTTTTTGTCACTTGCAACCCCTAAAAGGGTAAAATGGAAAATTGTGTAAATGTCAAGTTTTGAATTTAGAATTGTAAAAAATTCTATAGTTCCGGTTGAGCAACAAAGATAATTGCATTGTATTGCATTTTATATATAACACTGCTCCCATAAAGAGATCAGAAGGGAAATAAAGATGTATGTAATAATATTTCTTTTTTTAAGGAACCATGGAAAATATATGAGTAGTTTAATGAGGTGGGTGATTATTAAATTCTAAAATCCCACCGAGTACGTAGGTGTCTTACGCGGGCAGTTGTAAGCGGCGTCAAGTACAGGATATAAATATTATTGTTTGAAAGCTCTATGTTCTTACGGATTTCGGCTTTTTAGTGCAATAATCAAACACATGCTTATAGTTGGTTCTTTTCACTGCTGTCCAATATCTTTTATTCAATCCAGTGTGGCATATAAAAACTAAAATACCACAGCTGTATATAGTTTTGTTTAGATCAAGATGATGGTATTTTGTATCATTTTGAAAGGAGACAACTATAACATGGACATTTATATAACAATAGCATGCAACATACTTTTAATTGTATTGTTAAATTAATATTTTATAAACGTTAATGTATTGAACACCGTTAATACAAACGCATTAGAATTACAAAAGACTGCATTCGCGCGATTGCCTCATTTTACGATATCGATTTGAGATCTCAATACATCTCGGCCGATAATAATAACGATGAAATTGCAAACAACGATAAATGCGGTTCGCTTTTAACTCTTTTCCCGGCCGAATGCTGGGCCCGCTTCCTTAATTGTGGCCCCAACACTTCAGCCTGTTGGCGCTGTCACAAATTCGCGACCAAACTATTAGTCGGACATTTTAAACCGTGTTTTAATCCTGCGACGAGGTTTAATGGTCGTTAGCAATTACTGAAAATCTATGAGAATGATTGTCAAAATTTGTCACTAACGGTCAGTCATCCAAGCGGCGACAGCGTCTGGGGTCACTTTTTTTATATAGTTCGTCCCAGGAAACAGGCAGACGGGCGCCCTGATGGTAAATGGTCTCCGTCGCATATGATCACTTGCAACATCCAAGGAGTCACCAGTTAACTTAACTCCACATATTATTTGCAGTCTATAGTCGCGTACGTGATTCGCGTAAACATCAGACATAAAACATAGTCAGTCGTGAATAAAGACTTACCTTCAGATGGTGCCTGTATGAGTTGCAGTGTCCCATCAACAATCTGCCCGGAGATGACTCCGGACAGATTGGATACGTTCAGCTGCTGCCTGATCTTCTTGGCCTCTTGCTCCAGCTGCTGCTGCAAGTAGACCTCCTTGTGGTGCACCTTGTTGTGGTACTTTAGGTGGTGGGCTTTGGTGAACTTCTTGTTGCACGGTGCACAACTGGAAATGCACGAATAATGATACTATAGTCGTACAGAGACTATGCGAGCGCGTGGCCTAGGCTATGACGTCACAGAGCGAGTGAGACGGCTGGTGGCGGGAAGAGGGGGAGAGATAGAGAGAGGCGGGAAAAGGAATGTAGTTGTAGCGTGTTCCGAAGATGTTTAATTATTATTGTTAACCGCAATATTATCAAATCAGCGCTTGTAATTAATTTCTTATATAGTCTACATATTCCGACAGCGTGTTAAGCAGTCATTTCCGCTTATTATTGTTAGGTGACAATTGTAAAACTGTGTAAGGGCAATAATAAATATATTATTATAAGTTTGACCACTAACTTGGCCTTAAATCTCCTCCCTTGATAAATCTTTGTATAACATTGGAACAGTTAGATAATGTGTGTACTTACGAATACTTCTTCTCTCCGGTGTGTGTCAGCATGTGGTTGGCCAGCACGTAGGAGTAGGTGAAGGACTTGCCGCACAGCGTGCACTGGTACGGACGGAGGCCCATGTGTAATCTATAAACATAAACATTCCAACTTATTGTATTCAACTCTTCAGTATATGCAGCTTGAAAATATGTTCCACTGCAGCTGGACCGAGTCTCCTCTCATAGTGAGAGGGGTTTATACCACAGTCTACCGCGCTGGCCAAGTGCGGGTTGCTAGACTTCACTCGCCATCGCCAGGTGGTAGGGGCTCTATTGTAGTCTTATCGCTAGCTGAGGGATCACGGTATGGAACGGTCCACTAGCCTCTCGTGCTTCTGCCGGCTGCCGAAGTCCCCGAAGCGACGGTCGCACACGCGGCACTTGTACGGGCGCACGCCGGTGTGGCGCATCATGTGGCGGCGCAGCTCCATGTTGAGCACGCACGCGTAGCCGCACACGCTATTGGCGAACAGACAATATAACATACATAACCATGACATCATAGAATGTATTTTTGTTTGTTTGTTTATTTTATGTTCGCCTATTTTCTTATTTATATGTTTTTGTTTATGTTCTAGTAGGGTGAATATATCTTAAAATAGTAGAAAATAGATGTATGTGTAAAAACAGTATTCATGTTATTCGCTATTTGATATTTGATTTGATTGACCTGGTTTGATATTATGTTATGGTATGTCTTTCTAGACTAATCGCCGAGAAGTTACAAGCCAACAGACAATGTATTTATCATAGATATGAATAATTTTTAAGGACATTAACATACCTACAGACAAATGGCTTAATGCCAAGATGTCTCCGAATATGCGCTTGTAAGGATGCATTGGAGGAAAACGACGCCCCGCAAGTTTCACAGATGTGCCTGACAAAAAATATTAATTAATGTTAAAGATCTTTTTTTTCTATCCTTTTTATTGGTCCACTGCTGGACCGGTTTTCTCTCATAGTGAGAAGGATTTAGGCCATGATCTACCACGCTGGCCAAGTGCGGATTGGTAGAGCTATAACAGGAGGTATACAAAAATGAAGACTTTATTGTAAGATTTTTATAGTCTCAAGTTTTATTTTACCAAAATCATTAAATTTGACCCAACATTTGAAAATACTTACGACTTTTCATATATATACTTCTTGCGTTGCTGGGGCTTCCTCTTCTTTGGCTTGGGATTGAGTATGTGTTCCGGTATGGGCTCGGAGAACGCCAGGATAGTCTCCTTAAGGAGCACATCCTCAGACTGAGAATCGTCCTCCTTCCGCTTATCGGCGTTCTTGCGTGGACGTCCGCGTTTCTTTGGCGTTACTGGCTATAGTACGCGCAGATTAAAAAAGTAAATTTTTTGTTCAATAGTCTCACAAAGAAACATCACGATGTGTGCAACTTGTGTTATATAAAAATGCTTAACAATCATATTACCTCCACTTTTATCTCCGGATCTGATTCCGGCTCATCCGGACCAGGCTCAAAGTCTGGGTCACCATCATTGCCTGTATTTGTAACAACAACACAAGTTAAGGAAAAGAAAACTCGAAGAAGTGGACCTTTATTCACTGCTGCACTTAATTATAAATTCCAAGGGTCAAGTATATTGTTTTTTACTTTCATTAAAATAATGATATAAAACTAGTTTAAATTATTTTTCATGAGGGCAATAAAAATAATGTTTTACCATCGCACCACTCGCCGAAGAATGAAGTACCATCCACATCAACTGGACTCGTGGCGATCCTACACGGTTCAGTTTGCACGGACATTTTTAATATGCACGTGTAAGAGGTGGAATGAACTTGCTTGTGAGGTTTTCCCGGAGCGCTATGATATGGGGCTCTTCAAGAAAGGCGCAAAAAGAGCTCTCTTCCAAAGCCGGCAACACACTGGCGACTCCTTGGATGTTGTAAGTGTTCATAGGCGACGGTGACTGCTTACTATCAGGTGGCCAGTTGGCCTGATTGCTGGGCTGAGTTACATAAAAACTGTGAGTTCAATTACCATCTCCATAGGCGTCCTCTTCCTGAGAAGGTTCCTCTTTGAAGTCCAGACGTCCAGACTCCAGCATGGTAGTGATCGCCTCAGACTCCTTGGCAGCATGTTTCGGCTTTTTACGTTGGTATGGTGACACATCTGAACAAAAGATATATACATAATAAAAACATGAATAATTAAAACGATTAGCTCATTGTTTTATACCCACGAGCCAAAATAGGGTTCACCATTATATTTATCACATAAACTAGCCAAAACTAGCTAAACCAGCTAAAACTAGCTAAAACTACCTAAAAACTAGTTAAGCAAAGTAACAAAATAGGATGATAAATGCATACTATTTTATGTATTAATAAAGAAACAATCTCTTCAATTTCCTGGATTTTAGGTTTCGTAGATTTGACTGTGTGCTGATCTCTAGATCAGGCATTCAGTCACCGATGGTCCCATAACTTGGCAATCTTAATCAATGAGTAATTGGAAGGAGGTAAAATATGACTCAATACCTATTTGCCCCTGTTCATTGGGGTACTTTCTTGGGCGGCCTCGTCTTCTAGGACCAGGTGCCTTAGTCACAACGGCGGTGCTTGGAGTCTTGATCAGGGTCCGAGTCCATTGTGCCTGCGGATCATGCTCCACGGGCAGTTCATACTGAAGAAGAAGCCCATTCTCCTGTTTTATGGTTATGGTTTCTATTGACAAGGAAATAGGATATTTAAATACTGAACAACTTGTCTTACTATATATTAAAGTAGCTTTTCACCGCAGCTTTGCTCATGCACAAATTGAATCACCAAAACTTATAATTGCATACATTTTTTCAATTAACTATCTATAATTTTATGGGACTAAATTAAAAATTGACGAAGTTTCATACAATCGTTAAACCCCTATTTTACTCCTTTAGCTTTAGGGGGGGATTCAGCTATTTCCGCTGTGCGTTGATATTTGAGTCAGTCAATTATCTCCCTGTTCTAATTGGTATATCGATTTTGGGATGAACTTTCGATAAGTCAAAAATACACAAAACAATGATTGCAAGAGAAAATAATGAGTGTGCTAATTAGAAAAACAGATTGGAATAAAAATTATTCCGTGAAATAATTAGAGTAGGTAAATGTGATGAATATCGTATTAATATGAATAAAAATACCTGTGTCTGTTGGACCCGAGGGGACGGCCGCTGATGTTTTTAAAAACTCTTGTAAACACTCTTTCAGAGTGTCGTTTGAAGAAATACATTGCTGTTTGAATTGATACGCGTAAGTTAAGCGATCTACGCAATTCAGACATATTAGTGTGGGCAACGAGTCATTTTTCGAAACCTGTAACAAAATTTGACGAATTGCCAAATTGTATTTTGATACTTCTTTCCAAAAATTGCAATATTCTGGGATGTCAGCAAAAAGTCACAAAATCACTACAATTAAAACAATATAGCAACATTATTGTACGAAAAAATATGTAGGGTGGCCATCGCAAGATTGCAACCATTTTGTGTGGTAATTTTTCCATACCTCCACGCCGCAGCAGTAGCTATACTTGTCGCCGAGTTGTTCATTATTTTCATCCCAATCGAATAGGGATACCATATCTCCCGTTTCTAAACATACGCGGCATGTTAATTGCCAATCCATATTTCTCTAAATTGTGCTACGATGGGGTAAATTTCACAAAATCCATAAAATTGGACAAGCATTAATACAGACGGAAATGGCTGCCACTACCAACATAACCGCCAATTTGGCGTCGATAACGTTCCTTTCCACTACCTCACCATATTGTACGATACTTCAACAAATTTCTCGATTTAGTTTAGGCTTGTAAATATAATAACAACTGTATCTGTTTATAGTTACAAACGTCCATTTCTTTTCAATTAAAGTAATTTATTTTGTAGAGTGACAGCTTTTAATGATCATAGTTAACACATACTTTAGCTCATGTATTTTTTATTTCATTCACGAATAAAAAAACTGTAATCAGTGGAATTGTAATTTTTACTATTTGAAACACAATTATTAATTATTTACGAATATGATACATTAAGTATATTTAACGTTATACGGAACGCATATACTTATGCAGTAGGGGCAATTATCAGAATTAAAACGTTTCCGCCACCGCCCCTCCCCCTGTACTCATCGTGAAAACGTCAAATTGCCTACAAATTACAACAACAATAAACACGATGAAATTTAATGTATATTCCGTAAATGTGAAATAAATAACATAAAAAATGGAATTGTTTAGATCGGAACAGTATTATATATTTGTTAGAAATGAATCAAGTCTGTGGTGGAATAGATTCACGGGTGCATTTTCAGTTCGATCAGGTATTTATTTGTGATTTTTATATTTTTTTGTCAAACGTAGAAATTTATTAAAATTGTTTTTAATGTAACAATTATTTCTAATATAAAATAAATAAATAATAAAGTGTCCGCAATAACGATTTATTCTGAAATTATATTTATTATCGATTATAGTTCTTATCACTAGACTTTTTTCAGCATGGGACCTTTCGGACATCGAAGACATAGAATGCTTAGGAATCACAGAGGGTATAATTGGCAAAGTGGAGCATACAAATATTTTCGAGCCAAGACTGATGATAATAAAGGAAAGTGCAGCAGCGGGTCAGATTTACTTTCATCATACGATTTATAAAATCAAATCGATATGCTTTCTGAACATGGGAGCAGCGAATCAAGAAATAGATCTTTGCCCTTGTACGAAACACGGTTCGTCGTCCTCTGTGGCATCAAATAAACTTGTCAATAGGAAAATGGGAGGTCGTCTCTTTGAAAATTCCGCGTTCCTGAATAAAACTGTGGGCGCGGTGAAAAATGTTAGTAACACCATCAAAACGACCACTCAGCAAGCAGCCACACAGGTTTGAACTTTATAAATGATAAAACTTAAAACACTATGCTGCTGCTATTCCGTCCCACTCCGCCTTGCAACCTTGGGTTAGTAGTGACCTTATGTAACCAAAGTACAAGCCTGTCTATAACTATAATGCTCCTAGTATTATAACTATAGCGCTATGAGATCTTTGTGATCTTCAACAATGTTTGATAGGCACCAATGAATGATAACAACTAAGCCCAAATGCTTAGCATTAACATTGGCTTTGGCTATCTATGCCAGCTTTGCTAACCTTTGATCACCAATTGAAGAGTACAGATTGCTTGATATATGTAGATTGATATGAGTTTGCAATATGTAGCCAGTATTTATTATCGCAGGTAAAACAGACGGTTAAGAAGCAGCGGGATCCGAAAGTGGCCGAACGATTTGAGAAACGTCTCACCGATGAGCTCATCAAGATATTTGATGACTCCGACAGCTTCTACTATTCGCGTACCCTCGATCTCACAAACAGCTTACAGCGGCAGTACGAAATTGAGAAGATTCTAGAAACCGAGGAATGTGCGGGGAAGCCGGTAACTGACATTACTAGGTGGTGGAAACATGTGGATGACAGATTCTTCTGGAACAAGCACATGTTGAAGGATATTATAGCACTGGAGGTAATTATTTCCACTTAATCCAGTATAAGTCACTTAACAAGTCAGAGGTGCGTACCAGGATTGATCCTAGACTTCCCAGAGGGGGAGGCTGAATTTCAAACCACTAGGCTAACACCTCCTGTTGAATGGCACAAAAGATATCGAAAAAAAGTTAAACGTAATGATATGTATGTTCCATATTAGCTTCCGTCCGACCCTTGCCAATACTTAACGCATAAGACGCATAATTAAAGTTCCATTTTCGCTGAACTCCTACCACTCATATTCATCATTTCAGCCCGATGAAGTCCACTGCTGGACATAGGCCTTCCCCAAATATCGCCATAACTCGCGGTTTAGTGCTTTCTGGATCCACCGGTTCCCTGCGGCTTTGACCAGGTCGTCGGTCCATCTAGCGGCTGGCCGGCCTACTCTGCGTCGTCCGGTGCGTGGTCGCCACTCGAGAACCTTTTTGCTCCAACGACCATCAGTTCTTCAGGCTATATGGCCCGCCCATAGCCACTTCAGTCTGCTAATCCGGAGAGCAATGTCGGTCACTTTTGTTCGTCTGCGAATATCACTGATATTACGTGCTAAACATTATTCTGTTAATACCGCATTGTCAGAGTCCGGACTGCGATCAATGGGTGCTGCCAATAATCCAAGGTTACGTCCATCTCTCGCAAATAGCCGTGGAGCCGGCGGACGTTAACCCTTTGAACACGGAGTCATTGTCCAATACGAACACCTGCGACGAAACATTCACCTTGGGCCTCATTTCCAGAAGATCCCGTTACCAGGCCGGGACTAGGTGAGTTCAAGTGTTCATACATTCAACCATTTTTTTCTTGGCTCTATGATGTTTATGCGTCGTGTTCGATATTTAAATGTGTAACGGTGTTAAATCTGGAATATGTTTTTTTTTAAATTCATAATTGGAATGTATGTTCCTAGGATATGTTGGCCCGTGGTAATAACTTGGATCATTTCGGAAAATGGTTTCTGTAGTCACTACATAGTATAAAACAGTCGCTTTCTCTGTCCCTATATCCGTATGGTTGCTTAAATATTTAAAACTACGCAACGGATTTTGATGCGGTTTTTTTTAATGCATAGAGTGATTGAAGAGGAAGGTTTATATGTAAAATAACATCCATTAAATAGTGGAGAAAT
>DWUN01002587.1:0-13540 GCA_018249975.1 Passova gellias | reverse complement strand
CCAACGGATTAATTTAATCTTGTTATTATTATTCATATTACAAATTACAATGAATAATAATAACAAGATTAAATTAATCCGTTGGTAGTATAACATTATGTTTAAGTCATAGATTCTGTTTAAGTAGTTATATTGTTTGCACCTAAATTAGCTATAAGGAACAGCTACAGTGATTTTTTTCGTTCAACGGTACCTAATATATTTTTTTATTACAAAATTCATACTTCTATTTACTTTACAGAAATAGAAATTGTGAAATGAATTCCAGGCAAAAAAGGAGAATAAAAACAGAAACACCGTGTATTTCAATTTTGTAAAGTGGACGCTCTGAAAATAGTGAACATCGAATGGTAAAAATTTGGAAGTTTTAAACTGGTTTGTTTGCCTTAAATATGATAGGTGTAATTGTTAACTGAAAGTACAATAGGCACTAAATTTAATTTTTTATTTATATAAAACACACGAACACTTAACGCGACACGAGTAGGTACAATAACTCCTGCGGTATGTAATATAGGTCAGGACAGCGTTTATAAAATCGCTACACTGCACTATCAAAGACAGCGATGTCTACAGTGGGAATGTTAAGCCGTCTGAAATGCGCAATAAAGCGACATATGCACCGCCAAACCAAAACGTCTCCAGACAGTCGGCAGCCGGCTAGCTCTTTGAAATTCACATATTAAATCCTATATATCAAACCGACCGAACAGTATGGTCGCTTCGCCAAACCTTATGGGGCCGTTACACGAGAAAGGATAAAATGTCATCGTAAAGGATTAAATAAACGTTAATTTCCCGTACGAACGGACCCACTAACTATCCTTATACCTAAAGTTGAGTAATCCACAAACGCTCCCTTTAATTGGTTTACCACAGACCTCTATTAACGAAATGAGATGGGAAATCAGAGTATTAGCATAACAGTGAATTCAATTAGGGTTCACAAAGAGGATTACAACTTTAACAATGAACGGAAAGTTAAAGCGGAGACCCAATGAACTAGCGTGGAATAATCAAAATTTTAATAAGTACGATTATCAAGTTGAAATTAAATTCGTATTCAGTCCCGATAAATTGAATTTGTTTATTATTATACGACTACTTCAAAGGGTTATAGAAATGATAAAACCATAAATGTGGTCGTATTGTAAATACACTTCACTCTAGTTAAAATTCCATTGAAAAATAAATTAAACGGTGTACGCAACAAATTGCCATGTAACATAATAAGGAACAGCAAATACCAATATTTCAAATAGTTTAACAGCCAACCGTGCAAACTCGACTCCATAATAAGCATCGTGTACAATAAAACTGACGCCAAGTAAGTACCTACAACAGAAATTATATTAGATACCTACCTAAACCAGTATCGCCTGAAGGACTTTGCTCCGGATTTGTGTTACTAGCGAGCCCTATTATCGCAGAGTGCTAATAAGATAATAATAAAATTGCCAGTCAACAAATAAAATCGCAGGCATAGAACTTGTCAAGCGCGACACTGATAAAATAATGAACAACCACGAACCGGTACACTTTACATATTAATTAAATTTTCTCAACTAACCCACTGTATTACTATGGCTGTATTATATTGTTTTTGTACCGACTATTACGTTCATCGGATTTTTTATTTTAAATACAAACTTTTAGCGGAACCTATATGATTACAAGTTATAAGCAAACCTTTGAAGTGTTAATATAGTTTTACACACTAATTGCAGCCGGTTTCAGTGTTAAACGTGATGCGCTATCGGTTTAGAACACTTGTCAATTAGAAGCACAAAGTACCGCCCTAAAGCTACATCGCACCACATAAATCTCTTCGCTAGTCGCTCGCAACGGCGAGCCGTACCTAGTCCGATCTCGATGGACTACTTACTTCTAAGTCCGTTTTCCTCACTAACAACTGTCTCTACAAGCAACACAAAGATTGCTGCGAACAATACCGATAAATTACTCGAGCTCGGAAGGTACTGTATAGACAAGACAACGATCTCTAATTTAGGTTGAACAAAATAGACAAGAGTTGGCGATTTGCCACCGCGTTGTGTGTGCGTCGAGCTGCTTAAGGCTCGATGAAGGCAAATTGTGCTGGAGTTAACACCGCGAGCATTTAGGTCGCAAGCTCAGTGACGTCAACTCGCCGCTGTGAAAGCAACGAGACGCGAACAATGCGTGTCGCTTGCGCAACGCGAACGATCGCAAGGAACAATGGCGGGTTAATAAAGCCATTCGTCGGCTCATCGCTTATTCATCCACGCCCCTGACGCCTCCGCAACCAACGCCACCGTCGCGATTGATGTCCTCGTCATTCTTACGGTGACAAAGTGGATACCCTATTGCCAAATTTCAAATTGCGTTCTAAAGACTGCTGTGCAATAGGACATGTTATATGTATATTATGGTTTGAAATACATTATCTACAGTTGTAATTTGCAAGATACGGCTTAGTAACCACGTACGTTAAGAATATTTCGAATCATACGCATTTCGTCATTCCTTATCCTGTCCGAAAATGCAAGTCACATGCACGAATTCCTCAGGAAGTGTACATTATTACCGAGATAGATAGCTCAGATTGCTATCGGCAACCAGCGAGCGGGCGGCCAGGTCCGGCCGGTATTCCAACGGCAGCGGGTCGAATATTTTATTCATAGAGCGAGTGATAAATGAGCAAGGCTCAAGCTGTATTACATTCATTATTGCCTCGCGCCACGCGCAGTTTTATCGAAAACTTGTTGCCGCCACGAGCTCGCCATAAAACTATCGTTTGGTCTCGGACGCTACCTCAGGATTAGTCTCAAGTACCATTTGTCGCTTACGAAACTTATAACTCATATTGATCGCGGCTTTGTTGCATGTTTATGATAAACGACATAAAGAAGTTGTAGCCGGCGAATGCGAAATTACGGTGTATAATATTACTAATATAAGGGAAGTCAAAGACTGTTGGAAGTCCTCGGTATTCTATTATACCAGTAACAAGGCACACACAACCCTGATTAATGAAAGCCACATATTATGTTATATACACATATGCATCATGTAATAAATAGTTAAAATTCAAATAGTTAACCAGTTTATTATGTTAGACAAAATTCAAACGTTTTCAAATTCGAAACAAAATGTTCTATCCGGCGTAACGATATTGAATATTCGATCGATAGATACAAAAAATCCTACAATGCAGGTAACATGCCAAGCAAAAGATTGTTACGTATGCTAATATGTACATATACACCGTAGTTAAATATATCACAGAACTTGCTGGATAAATACGACCATACAATGGCCAGACACCTACTTATTGGATGTCGGTCTATTCAACAATAAAATACAATATCTCGGTAAATATAATAATCCCGTGACAAGTCACGATAGGAGCAGACTCGTAGAGCGGTTAACAATCGTTCAATTTGTAGGGCCAGTGGCCGCGAGCCTCGACAATGGCCGTGCACGCGACGTCATGGAGACCGAACAGCCCTACTCGACATTCTCGTACGAAGGATAACGCACAACAATCAAGATGTCATTTTTCAACTGCCCACGCCGCGAACGCCGGAGCCAGGGAACAGTGAGAAATATTATGGCCGACATCGCACGCAGCGTCACACAAAAGAGGAGTCTCGCGATTGTCGCGATACGTATCTGAGTGAATAACAACAAACAAATTCACATCCACCCTTCTTATGCTTTATACGTACATTGATCCAAGATATCTGTAGTATACAAGTACTCTGATCACTTTTATATAATATGCATCGGAATATAAATTATTGGTATTGAAATTGGCTTGAGAATACAACTGTTTTGAAGTCTCAATAACAAAATGTAAGGAGAATAACAGGGTTGACTCACTTGACAGCGGTGTATGTATGTAAAGTGTCTAAAATCAAGAGGCATATTTACATATACATATGTATGTATATATATCCACGATATTCGTTGGAATGCTCATTATGACAATTCACAGAAGTCAGTGGATAATTTATTGTCGGTGGAAGATGCGAACTTGCGGCGAGAAATGATAGTAATTATTGACACGAACCACCGCTTCGAGCAAAAATCCGCCATCCACTCGAAAGATCGCAACCGGCCACTAACTCGAAAATTCCACATTCATAACGGGGCGAGCCCTTGGGGCCCGGCGGCAGCCTCCAACCCGTTCGGGTATCGCAATGGGTATTCAATGTGAAATTATATGGATAATGTATCCGATAAGGTTTCACATAAATAACGAAAATTTCAGGCAGACCAAACGAAATCTCACACTTCCAGTCGTTATATTTTAATTGTAATTCGACTTTTATAGAGTTTTAACATAACCCAATGTCGGATATCTTACGAACGTTTACGCGGAGTTGAATAGTTTAAAAAAATACAATTGATTTTTTATCCTATTGGAGACCAAATAACTGTCGACAAACAACATCATATTGTACACTTGATTATTATTTACGGTGAACCTAAGAAGGATTATGTGGTAAAAACAACTTATCCAACGTGGAGACGCATAAATATTTGATTTAAAGGTTATCGGATACTTTTGTGCCGACATTTTTATGCTGTCATGCTCAGGAAATTAGTGGGCGACGATTTGTGCCAGCGATAATAATAGTGAGATAAAAAGATAGGATAACATAGTGTCCGAATGCAGTTGAACGTAGAAAACGGTTCATGTAAAACAGGAACAAATGGGATAGAGAGAGCAAGGCGATCCTTATAAAGGCAACTATTTCTATTCGGTACCATCTTTTGCGTGACACAATGGCACATCGATCGCGAATGTTTGCACGGAAACGTTAGGACACAAGCAACTAACGAGCGGCGAGCGCAACTAATTGAAGTTATAGCGGCGGTCAGCTAATGGCACCTTTCGACATCCACACTTCGGCGCACCATCCATCAAATGATGTCGCCGCTGATCAGTTAGTGATTTATGCCTTCAAATTAATATTTGCTCACACCGTTTTGAGAATATTCCAAAATATTATGATTAAAATTGAACAGAAATGTCATGTAAAATTGTAAAGTTACATTGTCAAGTTTTGTTTCGTATTACTTTTTATGTATTGTATTGTTATATTATTGACACCTTGTTAATTTTTTTGTGCACATACCCTTATATTTTTGACTGACTTCAAAAAAGAGGAGATACACAATTCGTCTGATTTTTTTGTGTTTGTATATGCAATTAGCAAGCATTTCGAGCGATGGTTTGCGATTTTTACAGTATATTTATAATATTTATGACACAGATATACCGTTAAAATGTTTCTTCACGAACCAAAGACGCAATGGAAGCGTTTATGAAATAAATAACTATTGTGCGACGTTTATCACTGTCAAACATTGTAATTGGAAAGGCCGTAGAGTTGACGGCTTACCTTCGAGTAAAGTTTGACGTTTGCATTTTAAAGTTACTCAATTTCTACTAAGTGAACCATTTAACATTTCAAAAGCTCTCAATCCGGGCCACACGCTTATTATTACGATACTTTAAATGCAACCCACATACATATACAGAGTAAGACAATCTCGAGATGGGACCGGAACCGCAGTAGCTATGAATAATAATATTCTGAGACAAACTCGTCAACTTGAAAAATTAATATTCATTAATAGGCTGAAAGGTGTAGTCAATAGTACAGAAGTTAATACAAATTTGATAGGATTATTTCTGCGATTATGTGCGTATCGCTATGTATATAAGTTACACCAGAATAGTTTGAAATGCATCGCCAGTTTTATTAAACGGTTCCGGTTACGGTTTTTCAAATAATATTTGTTACCACAACAATATCGTCCGAAGTATGTATTTAATTTATGTATTCATCGTCGGCTAGTGTGCGTAAAAGTATCATTACCTGTTAGATGGTTTCCCGTGAACTCAAAGTCGTCGTCTTGGTCCCAGTGTTTGAGCGACAGGTTGCCGAGGGGGGTGGCGTTGGCGAACTCCAAGTTGGCGAAATGCCAGTCCAATATCTGTCTGTCGCGCACTGACAGATATACGGAGCTGCAACAGTCCGTTTTAAATGCAATCAATCGAACATTTAACACCGATACCGGAATACTTCAGTTTTTTCATCGAGAAACTATACCTAATAATTTCAAGTCAAATCGATTGAAAATGTAATAAATATCAATATCTAAATACTTCATTTTTTTAAAATTAGTACGATAATTGAGGTAATGCAAAATATTGTAGGAGTGTATGAAAACAAGTGGAAGAAAACAATGTGATAAAACAAATGATTTAAATCCGATGAAAATCACACCATCCAAATACAGGTTTTTAAAAAAATAATAATTGTAAATAAATATTAAAACTCTTAAGAAGTATTCGATATGAAGGAAATATAAAGTTTTCACGTTTAATTAACAAAATTATTGAAAACCAAAAAAGCTAAGTGCTTTCTGAAATGTAGCAAAAAATGTCTATTGCCAAGTTTGAACTAGCATTTGTTAATGAGGTTTCTCAACAAATGAAAATGTCATATATTACGAATAAGTGTCAATTGGAATTCGAAATACTTTAAAACTGTAAGATCTGCTAGCTCTTAGAACAACTATAGTATGCCTAGTGTGAGTAGACGCAAAATTAATTACAGTAATGTCAAATCTATAATAATAATATAAAGCTGAAGAGTTTGTTTGATTGTTTGAACTCGCTAATCTCAGGAAATATTGGTCCGATTTGAAAAATTCTTCCAGTGTTCGATAGCTCATTTATCGAGGAAGGCTCTAGGCTATATGACAACACGCTAAGATGAATAGGAGACGAGCAGCAATAAAAAATAATTTATATGGCAGAACATCGTTTACCAGGTCAGCTAGTTATCGATAAAACATGAGTGTGAAATGCGTACCTTGGCGGATTAGTTTCGAGCTGTGTCAACTTCTCATCTATGGCGTTATTCTGTGTAATTAGCGACTCGTATTCATTGCACAGCTGATTAATCTCTCTGTTGAGGCGGCGAAAATTAAACTCCTGCAAGATGCCTGCGTCTCCCGCGGCACCTTTCTTTCTCTCTATGGCTAAGGTCTCTTTCTCGTTTTTCATGCATTTCAGAAGCTCTTGTATATCGGCCATCCTAAATAAGCATTAAATAACCTACAAATTTATACGCCGCAAGGCACGCAATAATAAAAACCGCAATAATGTTATAAGGTAATTACTGAATATTTTTATAAAAATTGCATAATTACCTCTCTCATACTAATATAGAAATGTTGCTTACTTGTTTATATTCGTTTTCAGTTTCTCTTGAAGGGTTACAATTGATTTGAGATGTTGTATCTGCGAAAAATTTAAAACCCTTTAATGTATGTAATATGTATTAAATACTATAACAATAACGCAAAAGTTAAAGAGGCGACATTATTATGGTAGTTCTAAGCGTATCAGTTTTTTAAGAAGTTTCTAACGATTGGCAAGCTGTCAAATATTGAGGAGATATCGGTAATTCTGTTTATGGGTTACACTACTTAATGTACAACCCTAAGTAAATATAGTTCTCAGAGTTAGTCGAGATATCTAAGCTTAATTATGAATATAATTACATAACATCATGCCAGGACCCTAACGGGGTAGGCAGGGCGCACCGAGTGTCAAATATATCTCTCTTTGCACACCTGACGCACTTCATCCACATTCATCGCTCTCTTCATGTGTACACGCCGGTTTCGGAGTCTCTCGACTCCACCGTTACCTGTTTATGTTTAACGTTTTTCTGTTGCAGCTTGATGACCCACTCGAGCGCTTGGCCAAGGGAGACCGGCGTGTCGTTGTAGTAATTGAAATCGACCTGGTGCGACAAGTAAGACGTAGCATCTAGGAGGCGGTTGAATTCTCGCTCCACCTAAAGTGCAATAGCATTAACTTACTTATGAATAATATAATACTCGTATACTAGTATACGTATACGTGTGTGGAATTGTCCCCGGTTATTATAAACTGGGGACAATTCCCCACACAGCTATCCCATTGGGCAATTGAATGCCTGCGTTATGGTAACCGGACAGCTGTCCAGCTATCGGTAGCTATCATATATAAACATACATATTACATCAAATCAAATAACAGCTGATGCGGTAACAATTTTAAGATTACATTCTTCACTGTAAATTCATCATCATGTTTCTAAAAAAACTAAAAGTATACACACAGGAAATCTCATCAAATCTATAATTACCATTTCATCTTTGTGTTTAGGCACTTGATTTCCTGTGGCTTCGTAGAGAGGACACTTCTGTTTGATTTTGTGAAGTTCCATGTTCATTTGTACCGATAATGTGGTAACTGGGTTGCCGCCCAATCCAGTTACTACCATAGCACCTGCAACATCGTATACAAGAAATCTATTGATCATCTTCGAAAACGATTAAGCAAACTGGTATCCGAATATACCACTAAGGCATATTCTATTAATAGGGAGAAGCAAGATATTCAGAGATTTTTAATGGAGATTTTCGACCATGTTACAAGAGCAATTATGTATGTGGGAGTGTTAAATCTAGGCAGGTGGGTTATGTCAACAGCGTTTTGGCTTCTCCGTTTTCCGAGGAGCTGAAACTGCTGATTGACTTAGCCCACTTAGCTTTAGCTAAAAGTTAATTTTGTTTTGTTTTTTTTTTGTTTATTTGTTGGTAGGATTTGTTTTGTTGATTTATTTATATGCCTTTAATTACGGGACGATATGGTCGCTAAGCAACAAAGTCCTTACTAATAAATAAAAAAAAAAATTATATATGTCTACCTTTTGCCTGCGACTTCGTTCACGTGAAATAGTGCTGTTGGGCAACATTTTAATTTCCTAGGATACTTATATTGCAAAAATTATACAGATACAAACTGCTCCACGCGGACAAAGTCGCGGAAAAAAGCTAGTAATTAAAATAGATTATATTGTTCAGTAATAATGTAGCATTCAAATGGTGAAGGAATTTTTGAAATTGGTCCAGTAATTTTTGAGCGTATTCGTTACATACAAATCTTTCCTCTTTATAATATAATATTAAAGTATAGATAATATAACATCCTCAACGGCTTACCTAAATCAGCTACATAAGGGCCCTTTCTGTATGTGACGACCCTTCCACCGACTCTGTCTCTTCCCTCTAAAATCACCACTTCACAGCCGAAGGACTGGAGTTGACGAGCGGCCGCTAGACCTGATACTCCTGCCATATGGATTTTTTTTAGAAATTAATAAATTGCAACTAACTGTATTCATAGACTAACAATGTAATTGTATAAAAAAACAGACCTCGCCGCATTTTAAAATCATAACATAAAATGCGGGCACAGAACAGGCTATAATAAAATTGATAATAGTAAAAAGGCCTTTACGGCTTAAGGTTGAAAACTTCCTATTAGAATTATAACATCAAAAAAATTATTTAGTATATCCTCTGTTTACATTGGCTTTAGTGATATCTAGCCCAAGAGGGAAAAGGTAGGAAGAAAAATCTCTCAACACTCTCTTAAACAATGGGTTTTATACAAGAGTATGTGATAAGTGCAGCTGCAGTTACAGAAGTTGTTAAGTTGCAGAATAAAAGACATTTTTTGTCAAGGACATTTTAGTTCTTTTTTAAAATCACCTTAAAGTGTTTTAGTTCTTATTGAGATTGGTATTTTATTATTATTATTTTAGGCCCCAGGCAGCAAACACTGATAGCTGATAAGACTATATCAATAAAATAATGACATAGCAATTCCAAATTTTGAAATATGACTATTGGATAGCCATAATCATTTCTCAAATTTGGTAACACAGATCACTTACCTGCGCCGATTATAATAACCTTAGGCCTCTGTTTGCCCTTCGGTGGATTGGGTATTGGAGTAACCCGCTCATATATGCCATAGTTTATAAAACCGTGCCTCTCTAAGAATGCATGAGCCCTCAGTATTAAGGCTGGATCTCCATTGTATGGGGGCTGTAAGAACAGAATAAATCACAACTTAATAAGCAGCAAAGTGACTAATATCAGTACAATGAAATATATCACTGGCCATTTTCAAATACAGGAAATATTGATACATTCATATGTAGTTTAAAAACAGAATTTTCAACATAACAATGTTTTAGCTGCAAAGCAAGTTGTATGATGTTTAGCTGTCACAGTCAGCATCCTTACCAGTAGCATCATTATCACTAACTGCTATAAACTGATGTAAACAGAAATGTAGCTAACAATTTGATTTCTATTTCAAGCATCACTGAATTGATATGATTTGATAGCCAATCGCTATTTGTCCAGTTAGAAGTCTTAACAAAGGCTTTTGTACTTACGGGAATATAATATTATTGACTACCCACGTTTGAAGGAGGTTCATTGCCAAATCAAACCATGACTGAGCTTAATTATACATACATACATACATACATAAATACATAACATCACGCCAGGGCCCTGACGGGGTAGGCAAAAAGCACTGAGTGCCAAATATCACTGTCCTTGCAAACCTGATGTGCTTCGTCTTAGCTTAATTATAAGGCAATATAATTCACTTACTTCCATTTTAAGAACTGATTGCTCTGGAGTGAGTTGCTTCTTGGGATCCTCGAACCATAGTTTCAAAATGCGATTCCTGATTTGTACGAAAGTGAGGCTCGATGCTCCTTGCAGATCGGAAAAGAATTCAGCCTCCAAAGAAGACATTTTATCAAACGGTAAACGGGATTGAAATGCAGCGCCTTCTAAGCTGGAAAAATATTTTTGACCATTCTAATATAACATAATTTTAGTGGAAGTACACCAACATTATGAATACTATTTATGTGTCAACAATCTGAATTTGTTACGGTTTTGTACAGGTATTTCCCATAATTGCGGCCGGCCTGGAGCGTGCTCCACAGTGAATTAGTTGGGATACAGGCTAATAGCCAACCTTCATATCTTTTTTATATTACCTTTCAAATATTTCCGAAAATTATTCCGAAAAACAATTATTGCCTTACAATAGCCAACAGAACTGATAGCATAATATGCATTCCAAAGCAGGTAAGCATTTGTGAAAATTTGCCACTAAGGGTCACCTTTCAAAGTACAGACTACGTCTGAGTATTTCACTTTTAAACTTCCTATATAAATTCACTCCCCTGTAATATACATAATATAATACTTTAATATTTTGGTATTGATTACAAACAGTCTCAGAGTAACAAACTTCACTCACCCACAATCACTTAAATGCTTATTATTCGAAAATAACATGTAACATGTATAAATTATTAATAACTTAATAGAAATTCCTAGTAAAAGATTTCAAATCTCAAAACTCTCAATATTTCCGATACTTGTCCTGATGATACAGTGACTTTGCATCGCCTATTCAGAACACACACATCACAAACACATACCTATTAAGCATTTCTTTATAATTTATCTCCTCAATGTCATCTCTATTAGTTTCTTCAGTTGTTGTTGGTTTCTCTTCTTTTTTCGCATCTCTGTCATTTGTTCGACTAGAGGTGGACTCCGCACGCCCAGCAACAGACGTGGGGCTAGTTGCAGCGATTTTACTCTTTTCTGACTGATCAGACTCAGAATCGTCGTGCTTCAACTTCTCATCCAGTTCCCCGTTTTCTACCTAAAATCGATAAACATAACCTCTTAAGCAGTTTACTGTATTTTCATACAATTACAATTAAATTCTATAATTTTTAAGAAACCATACCTTCACACGCTTCCTTCGACTCATTTTCGACACAATTTCTAACGTAAAATTAAAGTTCCAAGGAGAAAACAATACCGGATAAAAGACAAACTGTCTGACAATTAAATCAAAATAAACTACTGATAGAGATGTACCGGCAACTGGATGAAACGTCAAATGTATCGGTGTAAACAAAGTTGAACGGTGAAAATCGTATAATAATAAACATGGGTCCATATCATCACTTTTCATTCTTAAGTAACTATGTAATAAGATCATCGACTTATGAACTTGGGGAAAAAACGGTATTAAGAACTATGTTATCTTTTTGATGTACACTTATTATTGACGTGCCGGTCACTACTTTAGAATTTAAGACTAAGTTTATCCCTGCATTAACTCTCTTTTAAAAATATGCCTGCGGAGGCATGCTGACGTAGTGGGTTATAGGTAAATATTAATATTTTCTCATATTTTTAAATGTATGCTTCCAATCCTTATGACAGTGAGTTGATATTTATGCTCTTTTTTTAAGTACTGACGAAACTTCATGCTCTCATCGTCACTTTTTGTGGCATGGAAACTTATTGATTATAATAACTTTTGTTGGATATCGATACTAAATATATAAATAAGAAGAATAAATCCCTAGAACTGTCATTTTGGTTGTCATGTTAAACCAGTCCTTCTCAAATTGAGCGACAGCCCTCCTTTAAGAGTGTTGAAGGTCTACAATAAATGGGCATTAGCGAGTTGTCAGGAAAATATGAAATGTGTAGATTTAGGTGCCTACATAATTTGATGTATATACCTAATGGATGTCTAAATAAAAACGCATTGAATAATTTATTTTGGTCAAGTACCTTTATTTAACACATGCATATTCATATTCAGTTCTAATTTTAATTATACATTAAACGTTCATAGTTATCGCATTTGTTTTTATATCAATTAAAAACTTTTTCTAAAATGGCTGTGAAGACTTTCATCGGCGTAGCCAGCTATTTCCTGAGGAATAATAGCACTCTCTTCAATAGTGCCACATGGGCGACACATGCATTCCAAAGGTGCCTTTGTAGAAACCTGAAATCACCTAGAGAATTAATATATTTTGGTAAAGAATTATACAACAATTTGTTTAAGACAGACAAAACATTTGCAAGCCTTTTGATGTTTTACGGATGTTCATAACAAACGCTGTAATTTCAAATATACATTACTGACCCGGCAAACGTTGTTCTGCCATATAAACTATAACAGTATTTCTCTACTATGTAATGGATTTTATTTTACATATAAACCTTCCTCTTCAATCACTCTATCTATTAAAAAAACCGCATCAAAATCCGTTGCGTTGTTTTAAAGATTTAAGCATACATGTAGGGACAGAGAAAGCGACTTTGTTTTATACTATGTAGTGATACTGCTGCTATAGGTGTTGCACATCAAAAATAAGTGATGCACCTAGGTTATCGTCATATGCGTAAGAGGAATAAGTGAAGAGGATTGCATTAAGCTAAAATACAATGTACCGCTATCATCTCCGAACATATTAAAGATATTTAGGAACTAAGTTTTACCTTTCGAAACCTCTTCTCTTCTTTTTTAGCTTTTGGACAATATAAAACTACAGTGGCTTCCCGTTCTCCAGACTCCTGGCAACAGTTGCATGATCGCTCCATTTGCCAAATTTTGCTTCCGGACACCTTAGACAAGATACAGTAGATACATGCCAACATAAAATATACAGACGTTGCAATATTTTATAAGAAAAAGAAACAGATCTGCTTTGCGTTACCTGGACGTAACTCGAGCATTTTCCGATACAAGCATACGACGGTATTGGCTTCGGCACGCAACCGGGAT
>DWUN01002586.1:0-13542 GCA_018249975.1 Passova gellias | reverse complement strand
AAAAACAATAACAGTATATCTGAAATCAACTGATATATGCAGTAGGAATTTTGAATTGAAATTGCATGACCAGTCAAAATGACTGGTTTGGTGAATCTAGTGTTAATACATTTTACAAAGCAAACAGGCAGACGGGCCATCTAACGATAAGTGGTAACCGTCGGTAGACCTGTGCAGCATCAGAGGCCAATGCGTTACCGGTTTTGAAGAAGAGCTCTTTTTACTCCTTTCGTCAAAAGCCCCGTGCCATAGCGCTTTGGGTACACCTCAAATGGAGATTCCTTTTCTTTCTACTGTTAAGTATTGGCATTATACTTTTAAACAGAGTACCCATCAGAAGTGGACAGGCAGAAGCGCAATTCACCTCTTTAAAATTTACAATAGCAGACAATGTAGGAAGGTCGATTAGGTAGTAAGGTAGGTAGGTAGGTAGGTAGGTTCGTATGGTATCGTCCGAACCAAAAGAATATTTTTTTAAATATACCTTTTTTTTCATTGCTTATATTTCTTCTTCGTTTCTTTATATTTCTAATAAATACCTATTTTAAATTTCGAGTAACATAGAAATAGCCCCGCCTGTGTCGTGCGATCGATTAGTCGCAAAACAGTCGCGAGTGCGGTATCGGCCTAATGCATTCCGTGCAGTTCGTAGAAGAGCGGCGCCCCACGGTCTGCTGGGTTACCGGACGTGAACCACTGACACGGGCGAGCTTCAGTGACCAGGGTACCCTCTTTCTTTGATAAATTACAAACATAACTACATAACTACCATAGTGAGTAATATTAAAACGAAAAAATATACGAACATTTCAAAACTATGAATGACTAAGTTGAAGGTAATTGTTATGAAAACAAAATTACTGGTTGAATTGAATTAGGCAAACCTTTCTATGATCTGACAGACGATTTTATTGTACTGGTACTTCCAATACTCGCTAATGTCGTAGTATAATACGAATTTTCATAAAAATCGCTTTCATTCTTTTGCCAAATACAAACGTAATTTTCACGCGACGCTTTTATACGAAACGAAGCTAATTAGATTTCAACAGTGAATCGACAATTAAAATAACGCATGAAGTAATAAAATTTCGAAATACGCCCGAAAAGAAATGGAAAATTGACGTGCGGATAAAAAGATTCCATCGTCGCTTAAAAAGCGGGGGTGTCATTAAAATTTTAGCGACGGACAAACTCGAAATTGGCCAAATTAAAAGTGAAAAGATCTCGAAACTTAGAATCCGAATGGAAGTCGATTGCGATAAAATTCACACCTCACGTCCGTCGGAAAGTAACGACGTATTGATTCGGATAAAGATGTTGACGAAAAAAGTACGACGCGCGGTACCTTTCGCCGTCGCGGTGCCCACAATGGGCAGTTAGCGCGCGGAACACGCACGCTCGGCGAGATGGGAAATCACTCAAAAAGCCGGCGACTCCTCAAAGTGTTCGCACTTAGAAAACGATCGAAAAGTCAAAAATTGGAAATCTCGGTATTCGTACGTTGAGTGAGACTGATTCCACGGGAACTTAAATTATATTTATCGTTAACGCTCAATATTGGTTTCTAGCTTCTACTATCTACTACAATTCTTGAAAGAACTGATGAATGTACAAGAAGCACATCACGACATTTGGCAGTCTGCTTTCCGATTACACCTTTAAGGGGTTGTCATGATAGCATAATTATAACTATGATTGCTATGGCAATTGACAACTGCAAGTTTACCTCTGACCCATTATTTATTTACTTACACTAAGACTTATATAATTATTGAAGACAGCCTATGATATTTTGGACCATATAAAACTTGCTGTCAAGAAAATTCACCAAACATCCAAGAAACAAGCTTACAACACGTTTAGTGTATTGGGCCGGCTGAATAATGCGTTTGAGCGGTTTTCCTACAGACCACCTCCTTATTAGGAAAGTCTCTAGGAAAATTGATTAAAAACACTCATTATAATAAATAAACTACCATCCTCTTAATCCTTACAAGTGTACGCGTCTCTTTCGGTGTCATATTATTGTTCCGAATTAAATAAAAACCAGATTTTTTATTGATTAAAGAACATTAATCGCGAGGAGTGTTTTGTCACAAATCCCTCGTCTACTTTTGGAGTACAATGAGCTATTAGCGAATCGCTCCTGGAAAATGTTCGAGAGCCACCACCCAATGCTTCATGCAACGTTTAAGGATGAAACAATGAAACCTTTAGAATTTTTCCATGAATCCTTTGCATACAAGACGTTAATTAAACGATCGGTTGGAGTGTTTTTTTGCGTGTCTTCTTGCTTTATTGCATGTAAATGCGGTGAGATAGTTGAAAATGATTTAATTAGTAACCACACGCGCATGTATACGGTTAGTTTTTCTGTTCGTTTACTCAATAATTTGCCAATTGTCATGCGTCAATTAGTCATTAAGAATAAACTGAATTAATGTAATGAAATACTTGTTAGTGCATATATGTAAATAGCAGGTAAAGGAGTAATGAGTGGTTATATCTAGATATTTTGTCAAGAAAATAATATGGTAATTGATTGAAAAGTTCATCGACCTCCACACTAACAATACAAATGCGAAAGTACCCTTGTGAATCTGTTGCATCCGACTCAGAATAGCTGAGCCGATAATGATAACATTCGGCTATACGTAGAATCGTGAAAATAGAACTGTATGTTGTGTAAAAAAAATGTGTCAATTATTAATATGTTCGCAAGAATGAAATTATGAAGTAAAAACTAGTTAAATCATAAGTAAGTATACAAAATTTGTGTATTAAAAAAAAACAGAATTAAAGCTTCGCTTGTTCCTTAATGTTAATATTACTTAAATGTGTGCTGATTAAAATTATTCTTATTTATATTGAACTGATAAATCGGTGCAGTGTGGAGCGACCCTAAAGCGCAGCGCACACGAGGTAGCGAAATTGATTATTTGACAAAAACGAGACGGCGACCGGGGTTGCGTCGCGGCACGCGTTATGTGCCGACAGAAGAAAAAAAAACCCGCTGACGTGTTCCGACGCGCGATTTGCGAGGGCAAGCGGAGCCGGGAAAAACGAATAGCAAAAAAATCACCCTTCACTGTTCGAAATCGTCGATATAGAAACTCTGGCGAATCCCGTAAGGCTTTTTCGTGCAACCGGCGCGGACTCTCTTAATAATGAAGCGGAAAAAACAATTTGAAAGCACAAAAACGAAAAGCCTGATTTTCTCTTGAAATTCTATTTTATGCGATTATTAATAACTAGCTGACCCGGCAAACGTTCTGCCATATAAATTATAACAATATTTCTCTACTATGTATTATACATATAAACCTTTCTCTTCAATCACTCTGTCTGTTAAAAAAACCGCATCAAAATCCGTTGCGTAGTTTTAAAGATTTAAGGGAATAAAGGGACATAATGACAGAGAAAGCGACTTTGTTTTATATTTATACTATGTAATGAAGTAACCAGTGACTTCGCTTTTTGCGCTCGATTTTAATTGTTAATGGTTATTAACGTAAATTATATAAATAACATAAATAAAAAAAAAAAAATTATATAAAACGTAACTTATAGGTTCATAGAATTACAATTAAAAAAAAAATAATTGTTCCCTAAGTTATTTGGGCTTTTAATGACAAACGCTTGAAGCAAATACTGAAGCACTTTTAGGTTATATATAACAATCGGGTGGTTTTAAAATCTGTGTATATATAAACGAACCCTTGCAACGTCTGCACGCTGGCTTTCAAAGCTGAATATTTGTCGCTCTGTTAGTCGCGGAGCTTTCAGCGATAGTCACAAAGCTCTTTGCGAACATCGGTCAGATGGATGCAAATCTGTTGGGGATTGTTTGTTTGTTTTGTTGTATCGCTGTTTTAGTACTATGGTGGGCTGCAGTGACGATATTTCATACAAACAAGCTTATAGCTTAAACCCTAAATAAAGGTTGGTTTTATTAAGCTATTAACAATTCCTTATCGTTCTATTGTTCTAGACGAGAATTTCTTACAATGAGAGTTTGAAGCCAAGCTCTCTAACTTTATTTTGGAGGACTAAGTAACTAAGATATCATTCTCGAGATTAGCCTATTATACTGAGTGGTGTTTATAGTGGACCAATGCTTCAAACCGGTTTGCCGACATGTAACAGTCTCACAATATAAAACATTTGATATAATTAATAACTGTAATTTTTTGTCTAACATTTCATACCTAATGATAATAGAGAACTATACCTATGTTTAAAAATTTCTGTTCATTACGAAATGCAGGGAACATGAAAAACTTCAATATAAAATAATAATAATAATAATACCATCACGCCAGGTCCTTAACGGGGTGGGCGGAATGCACCGAGAGCCAAATATCTCTGCCCGTACAAACCTGACGTGCTTTGTCTACATTCATCACTTCAATACATGTTGAAAGTATATATGCCCATAATATTATAAAATATGATGGTAATTTTATTAAATTATATCACAAATCAGAGACTCGCAGACCACCGGCGTAAACCATCTCAGCGGTGAATATAAATCGGCTTCAAAAGGTTTTGACCCATAACATATAGCGCGATAAGAATTATAATTCCCTGAAGACGCTTTCCGAAAATATTGATGGGCATTTAATTCGCGAACTTTAGCTTCAATTATTCGGAAATTAAAATCGTATTAATGTGAAAAACGGCTGTGTCCGATCGACAATGAATGACGATAAACTATATTCTGATAATAATATATCTTACACCCATTTAGTTAGGCAGAAGCTAAGAATTTACAGGATTTTTAAGGCTTAGGTAGTGTCTTGTTTTTTCAAACCCTTATGTTGTTTCACTGCTGGACCTGAGACTCTCACGGTGATGTTTAAGACCATAGTCTTCCACGCTGGCCTAGTGCGTATTGACAAACTTCATACTCCTGTAAGATGTGTAGCTTTTCTAAGACATTTTCCTTCGCCGCTATAGCAACTTTGGAAAGTCAGCGGCGCATCACAGGATTTGAACCCAGACTACCAAACTGACAGAACCAAATGTCAGAATTCCAAATGACGTCACAAACGCACGTCTATTGAATGTTGTATAACGCAACATCACGCCTGTAATCCCCGAAATGGTAGGAAGAGGAGTGCAGTACTCCCCCACATTTCACCAGTTAAATGCTGTATTGGTATCGTTATTCGTTATTCGTTAGTCGCTTGTAATAGAACGCGCGTGTAAAGTGAATTTGTAATTGAATAAATATGGCTGGAGGTTATCTTGAAATATTCGGTACATTCTTTGACAACTTATTTTCAATTAATTACGGGCTGGGGAAAGTTCGGAACGGGAACTCGCCGATTGTTTATTAACATCGCGGCGTTACCGAGAAATGTCGTATCTCGCGGGGACGAATCTAAATAATAATTTGAGGGATAACGTTTCAATTTACGTAACAGAGAAATGTTCGAGCAATTTTGCGATCGCTCAATTCATTTTTCGAATTTTTGTCTAGTAGATAACACGTAGTGAAAGATTTTTTTTTTTTATGTTAGAAGAGTAGCAAACCAGCTGGCATCAATCATTAGTGGTCGCTGCCGCCCATGGACATCTGCAACCAACCTCTGATAGGGCTCTAGGGATGGGACCGTTAGTGTAAATTCCATTAATAGGTGCTATTTGGAATTAGTTGGTGAGTATTCGTTAGCAACAGCGCTGCAAGAACGTGACTGTTAGTAAAATTAGTCTAGTTAGTATTTGTTAGTGTAAGTGCAGTTAGTATTTGTTAGTGTAAGTGCAATTAGTATTTCTTAGTGTAAGTGCAGTTAGTATTTGTTAGTGTAAGTGCAGTTAGTATTTGTTAGTGTAAGTGCAGTTAGTATTTGTTAGTATCCGCCTCCTATCACAGGTCAGTCACAGATGCGTCACTACTCTTGAGGACCGAGATGGTCGCCTCCGGTATACATGTGGACATCTGCACCGTTCAAATCGAATCAAAAATCGTTATAACAATTGCTTCACGGCAAAAATAGGTGTGGCGGTGGTACTACCCCGGGCGAACCGTATGCATTTGTGCAAATAAACGTCTATGCGTTTGTCAGTTAAAATCAAACCGAGCGAAGTTTCTACCTACCGCATTACGAATATCAGGGCACCTTTCACAAACACTGGTCGGGAGCATCGCGCGTCGAGTTCTTTAGAAACAATCGCCCCAATTGTATCGCAGTGCCCTCAGTCCCTTAGTGGGGGCTATTCAAAACGCGGCAACCAATGGGCCCATTAGAGGCATATAAATCCCACATAATAGTGTGGACACGACGGACAATGCGACTGCGTTCGAGACGGTACTGCACGGTGCGATAATGCGACAATATTAGAACGCATCTGAATTCATTCGGAGAATTAAGATGAAATATGATGTCTTTAAAAAGCCGTATTACAAGAATGCTAGCTTTGCCCGCGGCTTGGTCCGCGTTTGAATTTAACTTTTTTATCTTTCGTAAAGATGATTTTTTTTTTTAAAGTAACCTACGTTACTTCTAATACCTCCAAGAATATGTGTACAAGTTTAGTGAGGATCGGGTAAGTAGCTTTCGCGTGAAAGCGTAACAAACAAACTTACATTCACATTTAGGGAAGTAGGGATATCCGTTATTTGATTAAGTAAATAGTAAGCAAGATGGGAGTTGGATTAGGTACTATAACAACTTAATGTTTCCTTACTTGCGAGAATTAGTCTACAATCTAAATCGATCCCGGGTCCTAGGACGCAACCGAATATAAGCAGAACTGGGGTACGTAAGAAAAAAAACATTGGCACTCACTGAACGAACGTTTTCTTAAAACGTCATTAAGCGAAACGTGACGAAGATAGAGAGAGATGGAATGATTGCATAACAGTTTTGATGATACCGGGGTCTCCTAAGATGAACCGAGGTACACACTAGCATACGAGCATAGTGCAAAGCGACCAACTGACTCGTAAATAGAACGGTGTCGCGCGCAACGCACACACACCAGACGGTACGGAGCACTTTGAATCGGTGCAACTGACTCATATCGCGACTGTACTATGTATAGCTTCTATACAATCAAAGTAAGAAAAGCAACAACAATAATAATAGCGATTGGCCTCGTGGTTAGAGATCGTGGCTGCAGAATCGGTGGTCGTGGGTTCGATCACCAACCGCGACAAATAGTTGTGTAATGTGCATGTTTGTTTCGTTTTGTGTCTTGTGGTAACAAATCGGGAATCGAAACCACATCCTCCGGTTCTGCAGGCAGAGTCTCTAACGACTCGACCACGGATACCGGAGAACCGGACGTCGTGGGTTCGATTCCCGATTCGTTGGTTCGTGAACAGATATTTTTATTACGATCAGACACAAAACAGACAAATGTGCTCATAACACAACTATTTGTCCCGAGCGGGAATCGAACCCACGACCGCCGGTTTCGCTGCCAGGGGCCTCCAATCGCTCTACCACGAGGCCAGTCGGGTTAATATTGCATTACGACGCGGCCGAAATCCCAGGACGATATACGTAGCGACCACAACTCGCACGTCTCAATGGAAATCAGATGAAGATTAACAACGGAGATACACTTAATATTATATCCCTTTATACGCTAAACGCACGTAAGGATTGGCAAATTGTATGCTAATCTAGATTCGCTGCGGACATTCGTAGAGAGATCTTACGAAGTCGCGCGGATTAAGCAACCGCGAGGACATGACATATATGAAATATTTCACGTCAGAACGGTAATATATACATATAATAAAACTGTAGAACAGTTCAATTCTGTACATTGAATGAAAACTAAAAAAAAATACGCTTAGGGGTCTTCATATAAGTAACACAAGTCAAAAAATTTCATTTTGAAATTTTTGTCTGTCTGTCTGTTGTCCGGATTTAGCGCAAAAACTACTGAACGGATTTCGATGAAACTTTTTTTGTTATATAGCTATTAGTCCTCGCTAACATATGGGCTATAATTTATTTTGAAACAATACACCAAATGGTGCCCCAAGCTACTATTCCACGCGAACGATGTCACGGGTAAAGCTAGTTATTAATAAAATAAAACAAGATCTGCGTTTACCGTAGCACAGGACGATATGCGACAGAATTGTAGTCTAAAGTTCTAATATTCAACAACTAAACGAGATCGCTCTCTCCCGCTTCTTCGACACAAAGACGAAATGTTTCATGTCACTTCATCCGTATGAATTTTATCCTCATGTGCGTAAAGAAGTTTCACTTGAAAAAAAGTATATTTGCACTTTGCAATTGTAATGTACCAAAGATGCCATTAAACCCTAGCCCTTCCCATAGGAAGGGTTTAGTTTAGGGTTTAATAAGTAACTTAGTTACTTACTTACTCTGTAATATTAGTAAGCCGCTTACATGTACTATGGTCCGTCGATCGTGGACTGTAAATGAAAAAGCGTTCATTAAAAGATTAAAACGCGATGTCACTTTTAGCTTAACTCCTATATCTATGTTCTTGTCACTGCACGGTCTCGCAATGGTAAGCCTTAAGCAACGTAACTATAACTCTTGCTTTTCAGCGATGTTGATGTTATGAAATATGTAAAAAGATATGTTTATTAATTACTTATGGTGGTTCGATTCAGAGGACAATGTCAGATTAAAGATGCGAGTATATAAAACTGAAATCACTCGTTTTAAAATTTTCTAGATTTTTACATAGTCAAAGTCTGTCCGATATTAGGCATAGAACTTATTGTAGCTTAGTAATTTAAACATCACACGCTATAACGATGAAAGAAATCATCAAAAAAACTGCATTCTATATTGTTATTAAATATGAAGATTTCTGAGGTGTGTGAAGTCTGTCAATCCGCACTTGGCCAGCGTGGTAAACTTAACTAACACTCTATCTACCCTAGAAATACATGGTGTACATGAGAGTTGCAAAAATATTATTAATCCCGGTACAACTCGCTGTGTAAGCCGCTTATACTGTCAACGGGGTGGTCCGGTAATCGTTGCGCTGGCTCATCCGGATATATCCAGATTTAAGCTTTACTGATACTGAACGTTTATTTTAAACGATATTTTTCAACCGGAAAACGGATAGTAAGTCACGATTAACGATACTCGTTATGATAACGTTAATTTTAATATTTAAAATGTGTATGTCGTAACAGGTAAAATATGGATTGATGATCCTTTATTTCTGTAAAAGCATATTTACGAATTCGAATTCAATGCAGGATACAAGTATAAGTTTGAAGTTGTTATTTCTATTTGTGCAATCGGCGAGGTTTGACTGAGTATTCACTGCGGTTTTTATATTTAAAAAATTGTTTCCTCCGGTCTATCTGAAATGTTTCATCAGAATTGTTACAGCCGTTTAAAGACCATCAGTTTTTTCATAGCGCATTCTAAACGCGCAATCGCGTTGAGGGTTTACATTTACATTTTTAATTCAAATCTTATCTCTATTTGTAATTAGGAACTCCTCATCTTTGGAAACAGTAGCACAAATAAACCCGGAGTTATTAGTGCCAACATTAATTGTTTGAGATTCGCTTCTCAGACGTATTATAATGGATAGTAAATACCGTCTTCATTAGCACGAAGTCTAGCAGTCATGTTCAAGGTAGGCACTAGGTAGGTTTGTAATAAGTAAGTAATATCACATATTATGTCTACCTTTACTATGATGATATGTTATGATGTAAGATTACATGATTACAAAATGACATTAAGAAAATGAATGAATGATTTAAACATTTTTTTAATATTCACCTTAATATGAAACGTCAAGATGTTTTTGTATTTCATCTCAACATTTTTGCTACTGCTATATTTTTCGTACTTCGAAAAATGTCTACAGTTGTGAAATAGGTTGCAAAGTACTATACTTGGCACTGCGGCAACGATCTTCAGACGTCGAATTTACGTCCTACTTTGATCTTATATCAAGTTATGTTTGTTTACACGATAAATTACTGCCGGCGTGGCAGCTACAGAAGAAAAAAAAACTCCGCACCGCTGTTTTTTATGTGTCACGGATTCGCTATAAATCTTCGATTTTACGAACCATTCCTGAGCACCTGACGGTCTCAGTATCAAAACATTTTAAGGCCCTTGAATTCAATACAATTTCTCATGGTTTTATCTGCGCATCGATATTCCGAGACGTTGCTATGAAGAATACGAAACTGTAAAGATATGGGAAAGTGGCGTTTGATGTCGTCTTCTGTTTTATGAGAGCCATCGAAAATGTCTTTGGAAATTGCGGGCTGTGTGTTTTGTTTTTGGCTGTGCTTCGACACAATCAATTGATCGGAAAACCATTTGTTACTTAGGTATAATAACTTTACTATACATTGGTTTTATTGCGAAACATGTGAGGAAGCACGAAGGATGTGACTGAAGGATGAAGGTGAAGTGACCCACTGAAGGATGTGTGGAAGCACGACAGGTCTGTCAAGTTTAGAATATTTGCCACTTGGTTTGCCACAACGACGGCACTGTTTCCTTTAAGCAAAAGCAATCTCGCGGCGGTCGAGAACTGGAGACCACATTCCGGCATGGGAACAATAGGAAGGTTGAACCAGAAACAAATATTTGGACTCCAAAAGCCAATTCATAATATAAATGTATGACAAAAGCCAGCAATGCTCTCTCAGATGTTCCATCATATTTAATATCTGCATATCAGCTGTTCCTGAGCGTTCGACGAAAGCAAGTGATGAATCGACTCAAAATAAAACCCACAAGATCAAACGAAAACGTTGGCTCGACGCCCAGAGGGTTCAAATCTAAGCCAACGGACTAACAACGAGATCGACTAAGACTTAGATACGTAGAACTTAAAACACCGTTTGTAATAAGGGCTTAATTTCAATAATCTTAAGATTTCATTAGAAATAAATTGATCTCAATTTTCCATTACATTTTTATTATTATTTACTATATTACTATATCTGAACCTAGAATATCGGAAGACCACTTTATATACTTTTCGGTACACAATTATGACACTACGCTAGAGGTCCCTGTAATCTTAAAAACCCTCGACAATACCAAAAGGAACATCCAGACCAGAATGTAATTGGAAATTCACTATTAAAGTTTCTGCCTCGTCGGTAATCTAACCAAGAACCCTTCAAACAACAGCACCGTATGGTAACCATTGTGTCATAAGAGTCGCCACTGACGCTAAATTTTTTATTATAGCACCAAACAGTAGACATTTTCAGTAAATATCTCTTTCTCTGAGCGTGTCGCACATTCCTCGACAATGGTTGTCAATAGGACTCTCCGAATGTAAATAATCTTCGATGTTCCTACGAACTGGAGAATATTAAAAAGGCTGGGCTCCAGCAAATAAAAAATTGCTATGTAAGTCTCAGTAAGAAGTGTTCTGTTGACTGCCCATAAAATGATATTCCTACTTGAGTGTGAGGATCTCAAATATTTGACCGGAATGAATGGCTCTGTTCAATTCAACGTTGTAAGGTCTTTTGAAAAAGATGCCTGACTATTTCAAGTAAATTTCGCATTCTTTTCTTTCAATTTGGTCATTCAAACGTAAAATTTGGCAAATGAATACTAATATATCGTAAATCTATTAAAAGCTGTGTTCTTTATCATTCTGTCTGTGGAGCTTTTGCTGCAACCGACTTCAAAATATGCAGTATCGAAACTAGAATTCGCGATGAGATTGAAAACATTCAAAATCCCGACACGGAAATCGTCTTTGCATCTCCTAACGACCTTTGCAGAGCTGAAATGCGCAATGTCAATAGCACAATAGCATCAGATGCTAACAAAACGGAAAGAATACGGATACTCCAGTATAACAATGATATTGCTTGCAGAATACAAATACTTGGGAACGACGTATCGCAACATTAATGAGAGGATGGAATGGGGTCAGCAGGATAAACATCGTTGAGTGATCAAATCAAAGCTGTATTGTTTTTAGAAAATGTTTCGTATCTAATGCACGTTTACAGACCAATGTTTGCTTTGCTAACCGTCCGAAGAGCCATCGCAAAGGGTTACCCTGGATTTCGTTTAATGCTATTTTGAAAGGGTTTAGCCACGATTCATATGTAAGGTTTATCGTGAAGCGGGATATGTGCAATTTAAAATATTAGACCTAATGGACCTACATTATTAAAACTTTTGATACCTTCGAACGAAACGTGTGTTACTAATTTAATCAAAGTTAGTAATGTTAAGCGCTGATTATATAAATAGAAAAAAGAATCGCTGCGACATTTTCGATTTCTCGGTGTCTATAGTTTCGTTACATCTGAATATTTATCAAAAATGTCTGTAAGATATACATAAGGATTACTGAAATCATTGTTAATGAGTAGTAATGTTTCTTATTTATCGTATTACTTACTTATTACTCGGGGATAATATAATAACGTTATTTTGTATCCGAACCGAATCGTATCAGAACGTCTTAATTCCTCGTTTCCTTTCTCCCTTCTCAAGAGATGAATAAATTCCGTAACATTTCCCTTTCGTTCGTAGCCTGTTCTGTATCTTCCGCGTTTTCCTGGGTAATCGTTTCAGATTGTCCCCAGTTTTCCGATTCGGTAAATTTTAATTTGGAACGAAATAGCTATTTCACTGGTAAGCCCCATTTGATTCGTGACATTAAACGTTTGTCTTGATGTTTTTCTTAAGATACTTGATTTATGCACGTATTTTCTTACAGACATGTTTGTTGGAGCAATTAGACATTGCTTTGCTAAATTCTCTAATTGAACTGTTAAAAAACAAATGACTGTATCTCATAAAATTTCATTCAATAACAACATTGTCTTGCCTTACCAGAAAGTTCATATTATCAAATACAATGCTAGCGCAATCTGGTAGTAATTTTAATGAGTTTGAGGTATAATAATGCTTATTATGATCAAAGTTTTGGCTATTGACTTAACGAATTACATCTTCAGAAAAAATCCGCTTGAACCTTACAAGTGCTCCAGTTATTGTTTGTTATAAAACAGTCAGTATTTATAAAGCACTTTGTTGCATTGTACCTGTATGTACGTCGGAAAGAGCGTAAAGCACGGAACAGGGTAAAACGAAGCAATCAAATCATGACCGGACTATCAAAAGTTAACTACGGGTCTGTAATGGGACGAGCAATTACAACGTGGTCCGTACAGAGAATAGTGTGTCCCTATGGGATGACTTGAATACATTTCTTTCGTGTTCTGTTGAATGAGATCCTCAATAAATCGTACGAATTACCGCACGCTGTTTAGTTGTTGAAGCTTTTTTGTGTAATCTTCCGTTATTTCTTATTGAAACCAGAGTGACTAGTCGTAATGCTTACCAAGATATACATATATTAACTTTAGATAGAATTTAAATCAACGCTGCTCCGGCAACTGCTGTTATACAGTCTATAATTTATTAAATGTTAGTAAGCAAAACGTAACATCACGCCTGTAATCCGCGAAGGGGTAGGCAGAGGAGTATGGTACACCCCCACATTTCACCAGTTACGTTTAAGTCCCACAATGGAATAGGTGGTGAGCCTATTGCCATGCACCGG
>DWUN01002585.1:0-13543 GCA_018249975.1 Passova gellias | reverse complement strand
CTAGTAGTGACTCAGAGTCTGGATGTGTGCCTGGTGCATGGCAATAGGTTCACCACCTATTCCATTGTGGGACTTAACGTAACTGGTGAAATGTGGGGATGTACTACACTCCCCTACCTACCCCTTCGGTGATTACGGCGTGATGTTACGTAGTTTAAGAGAATATCATGGATTCACACCTAAGAATCTCATCATATCATTTCTAATATTAATTGATATAACATTGCGGAATCACAAACACCATTGCTAACAGAAGCGTTAATAAAATTAACAGTTGTCATTTCTCCATTTAATACCGCTTTAAGTAGATAATATGTAAAAGCTTAAGCCTTCCGAGTTTTACCTCAGTTAAATATTATTACATTTGTATCTGCGATCATTGTTGCGCACTTCGTTGTACCGACTGTGTGTGGGGCACACATAAACAACTCGTAAGTTTCCCCGCATCAAATTAGCCGCTTAATTATTGACTAGCACTAAAAGGAACACACCCGACCTGACCTGCCCGTCCTCCCTGCACCTCCATAAAAGAGCGCGCTGCTAAACTGTATAGGGATCGAAATATATTAGTCCTTTCGGGCACTAAAACGCCGGGGAAATAAAATTGCCGTGCAACTGTCCGTCAGTGAGCAGGTGTATTTTTCTTTCTCACCCGAATTAAGGATAAACTATCCTGAAAATATATGCGCACTTGAGGTTTCCTTTTACCTTGTTCTCCATACTACTGTGCTTTAATAAGTGTACAATGAGAGAAGCTTTTTGTGTTGGGTTGTTTTGTGTTTCAATAAGAAGTAATTGGTATTATTTAAGTGGCTACATGATAAAAACGCGTGTGATTTGTTTTTTGAGGTAATTTCAACATGATGTATCTAGTTTCAATAAAGTTTTCGTCATATGATATATTTTTATGATTAGCTTTTTAATTTTCGACCAAATAAGTCGGATACTGGTTGACGGAGGATTCAACAGTCTCCGAAACCGGCGTGTATGCATGAAGAGAGTGATGAATGTAGACGAAGCGCGTCAGGTTTACAAGGACAGAGTTATTTGGCACTTGGTGCTTTCTGCCTACTCCGTTAGGGACCTGGCGTTATGTTATGTTGTTGTTCAATATTTTAATTTTAAACATTTCGGTGATCAATTATATCTAGTAGCATAGTAATCCGATTTCAGCAGGAAAAAAGCAGGCAATCGGACAATAATAGTAAACGATCATAATACAATTATGTTATTTCCTAATAGTCCAACTGTTAAATACAAAGAATCTAAACTACCAGGAAAAATAGCTTTCCAAATAAGAAACTAAATGACAAGAAGAGCCAGCGAGCGCTAGGTTTTAATTTTCTTTATATTTCCAGAAGCTTCCTCGTTGATTGAAAAAACTTTTAACATTACGCAAACCATTGCTAACGTTCACACAACAATGTTTTATTCTATACAATTATCGTGTCGCTCGAGTTCATGAAAAATAAATTTCATGACATCAGCCATGAAAAAGAAAATGACGCATCAGAATTTATTATTCAAATCAATAATACATTGAAGGCGGTTTTACCGACACTATGATTTTCAGTATTTTATGTGTAATGATAACTAGAAGGTGACTCGTGACTATTTAACCAATGTTTAAACGATTTTAAGTAATAATAATATCTTGGGACGACGTCACACTTGGACATCTGATCTGATCAGAAAATTTAAAAATGGCCTACAGATACATAATGTAAATTTCTGAATTCACCCAGATAAGACAGATATTTTAAAAATAATAGCAAACATTATTATTCAAATTTTTGAAATTAATTTCTAATATAAATCACTAATAGTTTATACTTCTTTGTTAATTTTGTGTTATCGCAATACATGGGTTTGTACAAAGTTCTAAATTATAATTTGTAGTCTGTCCCGTAATATACATATCAAATTCATATTCAATTATAATGCCTGATTCTTTCTAGGCTAACGACTCTCTTTTATAATAAGAAAAACAGTTTTCAATCAATCTCTCGTTTACCTACACTTTTATTAATTTACCGCCATAAAGATCCGTCAAAATAAAATGTCAACCTCAACTATTTTACTATACTCTCCTCCTTTCTCCTCCCCTTCCCTCGCCAGCCCCGTTTCTCGCAAATCCACGTTACTATGTGAGTTATGCTTACGTTTTTATCAAAGATACTTGTAGCACTTTTCTTAGACATTGTACCATTCGGGTAAATCTTTTAATCCATGAATAGCTTAATCTTAACAAGTGTACACATTTTATGGCGTGAAGCGAGAAAATTTTATTTGGTTTTATCGTTTTCTTCACTATGGCTTATAACTCCCCACACCATTTAATAGCTATAAGTTTATTGCTCATACATTTGGATTTGAATGAGATTCAATTATTCAATGTTTTGATTGGACGACGGACTTTGTGTGTACAATATGTGTACACTTGAAGCGACAATCTCAGTGCATTCATACCAACGTGTAGTTTCATACTACATTACTACCCACTATAGTATGCTATACCATACTAGACTAATGATGTCCTGTATGTACCTATTCCTGCAGTCCTGTTAATAAGTTACATAACTTCTATTTTAATTATGATAAAATGATTACTAATAAATTTATAATTGTCTTAATTGTATTAGTCTTTTTATATATTAAAATTAAGTCGGTTTGAAAATCAATACTAATTGAACTAATTGACATTAACACCCCTACTACTTCTGAAATCCTGTTCAAAGTGGGCTGCAGACTTGCCCGCTCATTTTCAAATCTATTCATATAAAATAATGAAATATGATTGTTATCAGTTATTGGTCAATGATTTCTCACGGACCTGATTTTCATTATTAACAGTGACAATTTTAATTTTCTGTCCCAATCTGCACAGGACTTGCACGGTGAATTCTTCAAGTCTACTCGTATTATAGTGGTAAGAAATGAGTTCCACAGTGGACGTTATATACCTAAGTAGGTCTCAGAATAACACTTCCTAAACTAAAATTGAAATTTCGATCTCAATGTTGACGATAACGCAATGGGAATTGTTGCGTAATAGCTAAACAACTTACAAATAAGTTTATAATATTATGACAGAACTATTTGCCCACTGATCACAAGTATGGATATGGCAGATCGCGTTTGTTTGTACAGACACTACAAAAGCGCCGCTTGACTTATAAAACGAGACTTAAATATTAATAAGTTGTTCACGGAAAAGTTCTACATTATTATTATTATAGGTTCAAAACATATATTATTATAACAGCGCTATTAGGACTTTGATGAAAGTAGAATTGATCAAAGAAGTAGCTTGTAAAAATTCCTGTTCGCGACAATGAAGTGCCATCTATCTATACACTGAAATGTATTTATTCGACATTAAATAATGTCCAAATTATTATTAAATAAAATCCGTAACTTATTTGAATTTTAATGACAGATCCTATGTTTCGGTAAAAAGAAATTAGTGTGATGGCAACATTACGATCAAAATGCACGTGTAGTCATGTCAAGTATTGTCATGACGGATGTCAAATCAGTATATCTACCTGCAGTAACATGATTGCGCAATACAATTCATCTTGATCTTTGTAATATTTACCATGACGATAATAAATGTTAATCTCTGTTTATTGTAACTAATACGTGACTCGAGGACCGTTAAAATGGCTTTGTGTTGATTAAAATCACAATAAGTATATATAAATGTTCATCAGCTCTTTTGTGAATTAAATTGAGGATAACATTAATATGTAAATTCGCGATACACTGCGAAGGCAACGCATAGATGTTCTTTATGGTATTATTCATTGCATAGAACATTTAATATCACAACATACAGACAACTCATAATTTCATATGCTCGTGGAATATTGCTTACGGTCAGCCTAACATCAGTAAAAAATAAATTCTAACCTATTCGCCAAAGATTAATAAAAGTTATAAAATTATCATTAATTGTAATATAATAATTATTATAGTATAAATTCTCAAATCAGTACTTTATATCGAAAAAAACTCAAAAAAGCTTGGGAAAAAAGCATTTTATAGGTGCCTACTTTTTAAAAGCTTTGAATTGTTATTGCATAACTAAGTGCCTAAAGATACATAGCAGTTTCGATATTTGACTTAGTATATAGACTGACATAGTAGATATATCTTTCAATGTGAACATTTGTGATCAATTTGAACATAACGGTTTGTAAATTCTGTTTCAGCTAACTGATGGTGACCGCTATAATAATATAAGATAATAATAAAAAAAATAAACTTTACACATCAAATGTAATATAATAAGTTTAAGGTATAGGTTCTCAAACTTATTACTTCGATTCCCCATTTTTTTATTTTATAACGCCCTCCAAAATAACTTGCCCCGTATATCTTTCCCCCCTTCCAAATTAGTACATCGTCCCTAATTTTCTCTAGCTACACCCTTTACTCCTCAAAGTCTCCAGCGGCCAAAAAGGGGCGCTATCGTTAGCTTGACAAACTAATACATATAAGCCGTTGAGTTGTTTAAAAATACATAAAATTCCCCTATCGTAATTTAAATGTAGTTACAACGCGACCATTGAATCGAAGCTCTGAGAAGTACATTGTGTAAGATCACGTGCATTATTGTCATTTGAAGTTACTTACAATTCGGGCGAGTGTCAATAACCACGCATTAGCGGTGCCAAGTATCAACAAGGGTGAGTCACGGTATCGACGTTGCGATCGCGCGCGCCGGTACCTAGGTTTGTCACTGGAGCAATACCGTTACTTGTTTGGTCAAGTGAAAAGATCTTATTTGGTTTTTGTACAAATTTTATACGATTAATGCGTTATTTAGTTACATCGGCGGTTGTATTACGGTTCGTTGTATCCATTATTCAAACAAAAATGTTCCTCACCGGTAATGTTTCCGAGATCATTGGCTAGTTAAGATTAATGTGGAAGTGAAGTTCGACTGTCCATTACGTCATGGCAAGTTTAACGTTCCAGTTACACGCGACTGATATTGTGATAGGAAATTGGTTATGAAAATTTGTTACTGAAAGTCCAGTGGTAGGTATACATAGGTCTGATGACACAAAGCCAACAGGCATAAGGCGGGTACTCTTACATTTTCGAGAAGACCCAACTCCAACAAATGAAAGATTGAAAGGTTTTGCGTCCTAAAATCAAACGTGCAGTCATCTTAGATTGTTATATTTATCAAAAACTGGATTAATCGTCCTACTTTGTCCCGATGAATCTGAATTAAATCGTTTATTTAACCAACGATCCGTACGGAGGCGTTGTTGCGCAGCTGTTTACAAACACGGAGGCGCGGTTAGACGCGTGCGCGCACTTTGATCTCCCCTCATCTTTGCGCCCCTTGTCACAATACTCACCACATCTCAATGAAATTCATTGAATTATCCTGTTCTTATTACAAATTTCACAGCTAATCGTTTATTTTTCACCACAAGCAAATCTAGACGAAAAAACAAAAGGCCGGCTAGAAATACTTATTAGGGTTGTTAACAATTTTTATTCATTCACCAAAACCAGATGAAATTGCAGCGTTAAATATTTATGGGACTACTCGTATATCGGTATATTGCATTACTCGTAGCTTCTTCGTCGCGATTATCCTGTAAAATTGTACATTTACGAGGTGGTTATTACGGTTTTGAATCCATTACATGGTATTTATTATACAGTAGCCTTAAACATAAACATAACTACAGGAGATAGTGCCAGCAGTGGAAATGAGGCTGAAAAAAGTGCCAAGAAATTGTATACGTGAATATATACAGAAGTGCTTATACCTACGTCCCTACTAATATTATAAATATGATAGTAAGTTCGTTTGTTACGCTTTAACGGAAAATTCTTAACCGATCATCATGAAATTTTGTACACATATTCTTGCAGGTATAAGAAGTAACATAGGATACTTAAAAAAAATTTACCAAAGATATTTTTTTTTTTTAAAGTATCCTAGAAAATTAAAACGCTGCCCAAAGTCACTATTCCACGCGGACGAAGTCGCGGGCAAAATCTAGCAATCTATACATGTTTAGACCGTAATGGCTGCAGGTAAAGAGGTATACAAAGCACGCCACGTGCCCACACTTTAATATCCCCTCGCCCTTCACTTGTCGCGATGTTCTTCATGTCATTCAGTGCACCAGTTTACGGCTCGTATGTTCAGAGCCGGCCCTCATTTAGTTTTATTAGGCTATTATTTAGTTGTATCCTCTTGAGTACCTAATTAATATATATTTTTTTAATTCATTCTTTTCCGTTACTTTCCTCGTAACCATGCCAGTGACAATAATATAAATAATAATATTACAATAATCTTGAGCAGATAGGTGAGCTACTGACCGATGGGAGAGTCAGAATATCCGAAACCGGGTTACACGTTTGAAGAGAGCGATGAAAGTAAACGAAGCACGTCAGGTGTTGCTAAAATTGTCTAACTACCCACGTTTGTCACGAATTTATTACTAGCCCGCCAAACGATTTTGTAATTGGAAACGAATCCATCACAATCACTCGTGGAACGGTTCTAGAATTCAGTACGCTTTGTAAGTGAAATAATTCATCTTCACATTAACTTAATAGTAAAGATGTCGCCGCACGTACGAGAGCGACAAAAGAGTCACATTAAATATAATTAATTAAGTGTGCATAATAAAACACATTAGTTTTATTATTGAATAGCTTGAATGGGACCGTTTTGGAGTAGCTGTCTCATAGTTTCATCTCGCGAGCGCGCCTAATTTGATCAATTTTAAATCTTACGAGCCAAGAAATAAATATCAAGCCGAGCGCTTTAGTGGAACGAGATATCTTTTCACGATAATAAAGGCGGCGCTAGTGATGTGCCGCTGTTCATTAGGATGATGAATTATCTAATTATAAATAATTAGAGTTATAAGCTGCTATAAAATAGGTACATCGTATGACACTCAAAGGTAAAATGCGCTTTACTTTTCAGAGATAAGAATGGCATAATATCTATAAGCTGTCCATGAAAAGTCTAACAACAAATAATACAACTATACACGTTCTTGCCGCTAATGAACTTTCTCTACCAAATAACATATGAATTGAAAACAAATATGAAGACGAATGAACAAAAAAAATTAAAGTTCTTTTAATTTAATACCAAGTACATCTGTCCGATATCTTATTTGTTTTTTTTAATTATATTGTATCCCAGAAAATGTATCGACACAACATGCGAAATTTCTTACGAGAACTTTTATTTCGTGTTTTATTTGTGGCTTTTTCATTCGGATTATCTAGTGTCGTAAATCTTGCAAATGTTGGACGCGCCGGTTGTCTTTGAGCAAATTATCCAACATCAAAATGAGTTAGCATATCGTGATCGAGGCAACAGTTCTAATTGCGAGCTTTCCCCGGTCCCTCATAGTCGCTTCATACCAAGATGGCGGATCTAGGTACTTCTCGTCATTATCATTATTAAGACTAGTTATCGTGCGACCTGCCGTACTCTAATTATGCCGTGGCACCTCCCAACCAGATGCGAATAATGTTGCACATTATAAACTGGTATACATCTGTATTATATTTTATTAACTATAATTCACGTGTGCTTTAAATACGGGCGGATAGGGTCGAGAATTGATTAAAACGAACGTCGCATTGAGATGCAATACGAGACGCTAAATACGGGAAATAATCTGCTCTAATATGCACATAGACATGCTTTTAGACTGTTTCGAAGTCTTAAGTGACAGGAAAGGAAACGTTAGCTGTGAATAAGGCATCAACTAATTATACTCACAATAATAAAACACTATGAAAAATACTGCTCAGATAATCGTGTTCTCATAAAAAAATAAAAAACATAATACAGAGTTTTATTTGAAAAAGGAACGAAATTCGAATGTGGAACGAGCTTCATACAGCTACAGAACTACAAGAAATAAAACAACAAAAAGTTATGTAATAGTGAGCGTTGTTTTTCTTTGAAAGCTTACTTGTCACTGTAAATTACATGCGATATTAGCTGTCAAAACGCCAATGACGATCTATACTTAGCTAATTCAAGCATTCTTCATTACTATCAACACAACATTATAGGTACCTACGTGTATAGTTGCGTGAGTACAACCGAGCCCGCCCTCCCGTCAACCAATCGAGATACATAATTATTGTAGTTTATAATCAAATTGGTCTCTATTAAACGGTAGCGAGTTCACGATATGAACAGAGAAAGGTGTGGAGTTGTAACTATGTTTGTTAATAAAATTTGTTTGTCAACCTGTTATCTTTGCTTAAAAAATCAGTTTAATTATATAATATTTTTTTACAATGGTTATACATGTAATCGAATCAAATATTTTTTTATATATTTTTTTTAATCAAAATTTCATTTTGGCTGTAGAAACATATTGCAAGTAATTTTTAAAAAATATAGGTATTTTGTTGTTACTAAAAGTGCGTAGGTATTAAGAGTGACCAGGAACAGACTCTACCACGCCCTTTTATATCAAATATGCTTCATTCAATTGGTACTGATGCTATGGGGATCGGGGAAAATCGAGAAAAGCATAAATAGATATCAACACCTTGAGGTTTTAGCCGATGGAATTGGAGGAGAATTTCCAATATTTAAAAAAAAGTTCACTAATGAACGAGTGAATGAGTTAAATTACGATAAGTTCAATTCTTTGTTCTTCGATGTCTATTGAACGAAGTACTAGCCGTTTGCATCGAATTTTGTCCGTTTGCGTGGATCGGAACGTATCATTACGAGCGCGATACACATCGATATTCCGAGAATCGAGATCGTTTACGCGGAACACTAACTTAACTGCCGTCTATGGCAATGATACAGTGACCATTTTGTATTCGGTAGATTTCGGGCCAAAAATCAGTGTTCCCAAATATGAATTATCCATACATGTATTTATACACAAAGTGCAGAGTAAAATTATTCTGTTACGAATGGAATCGTACGATAAAGTACTATTAATAATAAGACGATGCTTTAGTAGGTATGCTAGTAATGTTTAGTATATTAATGATCAGTAAATTCTTGGCATTCATTTCATCAATCATTCATTTTCCTTAAATATACAAAAAAAACCTTTACGAATAAAATACATGAATCAAGTGAATTTATTAGTGTTTTAGTTGTTACGTAGTCCGTAGGAAACTCGAAAGCCTGGCGCCACTAGATGGCGTGCTTCCAAAGTCGATCGGCGTGAGAATACGTGCTACATCTCGGACCTGACGTGATTGACACTTGATTGTTTTTCTCTTAAAAACAACTTCATGTACGCAATCATTCGTGTAATTAATGCAGAATTAGTATGAAACTATTAACATTTCTGTATATTATCTAAATGTAAAGTTACTCTGTAGCGCGGCGCTGATTGCTGTAGCAATTTGTGTCGTATTAAAGTGTTATTAAAGTAATAATGATTGTATTAATGTTACCGTAATTTGAAGCTGCGTGTTATGTCGTCTTACTAGTATCACAATTATAAAACTATGATAACTTTTACGTGATAGAAATATCTAGTGATAAATATATTTAGATACAGTTTTTTTTACCTTTTATTTAAAAAGATATGGGTAATTCTAAATACCGTTAAATACTGTTTAGTTATATATACTTAGGTTTGATCGTCTATTGACTTCTTTAAACAATTATAGAGTCATAATACTCTATAAAATTTACGAGCCGATATACAGATTAAAAAGCGCTTTTTAATATAAAATTTCGTATGTATTGAAAATTTAATTTCTTCTAGTTTCTGCTAATAATAATAATAAGGTCAGATTACTATACGAAATAAAATTTACGATCTTAATAAGCGCTGTTTAATATCGCAAATTATGGTTTTGGAATTTTAATGAACGCAAATAAACAAATCGATTCCCACGGATCCGTGATTTGGATTCGAATCAAGTTGGCACGATTGAAACCGTCCGATTGGCTGACAGGGTACAATTTGGATCCAATGCAGCTTCTGTTTTCCCCGGGCGAATTTAATATGCCACAAAACATGCAATCGCCTACGCGCTGTTCGATATATTAGCAGCTAATTTGAGATAATCATTTCTTGACTAAATGTTTATTTAGTTACTTATCAAGCGACAAATATAATTATAAGAATGATTGTGTATATGATAATTATATCATAATAAATATATTAGTGTTTAAATCTTTTTTTTACACTTATTCCTCAACTCGGTCGCTTCACATAAAGAGGTTTTAAGACACCAGTCGATAGACTGATAAGCAATTACTAATAATATAATAAAAATATTTACTACCGTTATATTAATTATCTACTTTTGTAGCCTTGAAGTGAAAAATCTCTATGGTTTTTTCGTTAGTAAATCCGAATATCTTTAAAGTTTTGTAGGCTTGAAATGAATAAAATATCTACGGATTTTTTCTTTCACGTCTTGAAAAAGGTTAGTATGGTCAGTGTTTATAAGGTTATTACGTCAAATCGATGGCAAATATTCAAATTCCCTGTGAGAAAGGCCCCGCGGCGCTCGTGATGACACGCGAATTTTATTCGATTCGCTGCTCCTGCGCAGGCAGCGATATTTTAACACTAATGCATCTATTATAACTATTATGGTACGAATTCCAAGATAATCATCATTCTGGAATATATTTCTCCAAGAAGTGAAAAATTGTACGTTTTTTTGTGCGATCGTGGATCATATTGCTATATCTACACAGATTCGGCTACACGAGGTATTTTAAAAATAAAGTCACCTATTATTTTTAATTCGGGGGAGTGTAACAAAGATCCATAAATTATTTTCGATTCTATCGAGACAGGGAGCGTGGCGCGAGCTCCCGCCTAAATAATATTTATATTTAGAACGGCGAAGGGATGGGACATGTGTGTCGTAACGCGTTTGGCGAAATGTGATTACGCTCTGTAATTAACGAGCTTCTATTTATATAGCCGGCAGACGACAATTTCAATATTAACATTTCGTATTTCGAACACAAAACTGGCCCGTAACGCCTCATAATTACAATCCTTTGGAATAATATCATTGTATTCGTGAAAGTGTTTTACCGTTGCCCAACCGTGTCGTGTCCGTTTTGTCCGGTGTCTCGAAATAAAGCACGCTTTCAATTGCAGACTAATTATTCCAACACGAGAAACTCATTCGGCGCCGTCAGTTTTTACGTGTAAAGAGAGATTAGTCGACTTTAACGACACTGTTTCAAAGGAGCATTGTGACGCGGACCGATAATGATGATACGCTAAGAAAAGTATTACATTCTGACCATAATGGGGCGTTGAAAAGGAGCGGTTTCTTATAAAATTTCATTTGGATTCAGCGTACGTCGCGCCGGTGTGTCACAAGCTCCCGCTTACGAATAAATTACGAGTGTACATTAATTTATTGATTGTTATTCAAATTGGGTTTCTCAATCGGAGGTTGGAGGTGATGCGTCTCGTTTCGGCTTTTGTCCCCGTGAAGTTTTGAGGTTGGCCAACGCGTAAATAAATATCTATGACGGAAAATGGTTTTTCGAATGCTCAATGTTTGAATAGTTGTTTTTGTTGGTGTGGCACATTCGTCGCTCTCAGATTGGCTGAACGTATCGAATGTCTTTGTGTCGCCTCGAACGCGTAGTTGTGTGCGTTGATTGACAGGTGAGGTTCAAAACATTTTAGTTTCAATGCTATCTTGTGGGTAAACACTAAACAGTTGCAGCTATATTACGTATTGATAGCGTTTTCTTCTCTCGCGGAAACTAGCGTTCCGTCGCTACGCCGCTTAAAGTATTTACGTTTATACGCAATAAATTCCGTGACATATTTCGCGTCAACCGTTATGGAAGTCTCATTCATTCCGCCATAGGCGTTATATTGTACGCGTATACAGATCGCGATGCGTGCCAGCGGCAATTTGCGTGTGCGCAGTCATTGGTTCATCTGAAAACCAATTCATTCGCATTACTAAGTTTATTATTCATCTGTGCTTATGGTGTTTCTAAGAACGTGTGCGCGGTCGCGTCGACTGTTTGTAATGACAAAGGCACTTTTTATTATTTGATCGCTCGCTCGTTTCTGTTAATTGTTCCGGAGACGTGATTTTAATATATCATGCATGTTGAGTGGCCTCTTTTATCGGTATGCTAATAAGTATGGATTCTCGCGGCGGTTTCAACGTTGCCCGTACGAAGTGCGAATGGGACATAAAACGCGTTTCGTTTCGTTTTGTTTGCCCGTTCTTTTTATTGCAACGAATTATTCACACTCGCCGAGTGCTGGCGAAATACTTACAAATATTCAATAACAATATGTATGCAACTATGAATAAATATTTATATAGACTGAGATACATTTCATGTTTGTAAACCACTATTGATTCGACAAGGTTTTTGATCGAGTTTAGACTTGTACCTATATTGCGGTTTTATAAAAACGTAGAACAATGAAGAAGAATAAGTTTAAGCACATTGTTACTGTATTATGTATATCTGACAGCAATAATATCTAGTCGTTTAAAATTTACTCTTTTAATCTGCTTGCTTGGTATTCAAATTAATCATTTAATAATTTGAATATCATAGATAACATCGCGAGGAAACCTACAGACTTTAGAAGTCTCTGTGACAGTTTGTAAAGTGTATGATGTCGGCCACACCCCAATTGGCTAGCCTTTCTTATTATAAGAGAAGACCCTCTATAAAGGTGAAACGACAAAAGGGACGATGATGGTACCGATGAAAACGATGATGATGGTTATCATAGTGATGATACTTACGAAAATCAGCTGATAAACATGCATGTAACAATATATGAAGTATGGATATTATGACGCTCAGAAAACATGTTAGAAGAAAATGAAGACCATTTCAAAAGGTCCACGGAGGAATACACATAAATACTGTTGCAGTAATAAATAATATGACGTGTTATGCAAACTGAGCTATGAAACTTGTTCCCACCCGCATTTGACTTGCTGATGCCCTCATTGGTGGTCTTGGACGAGTCTCAGCCGCTTCTGTTTGTTAATGAGCCTCGCTAATTAATTAATGTCCTTTATTATTACTTTCCTTTAGAGAGTTTGTATATCTATGGACGATTCTTAGCAATAGCTATTGTGATGTCTGCTCGAACATTGGATAGTTATGTCAGTGATATAAAGATAGTTTTGGACGGAACCATTTTTTTACATCCTGCGGAGCACTGATCTCTAGTGTGTTTGCGGAAGGCCTAAAGTTTTCTACACCACGCTGCTCCAGTACGTATTGGTGGAGAATCGAGAAAGAGAAAAAAGACGAATTTACAAGACCTATCTTTATTTGTGTCAAATTAGGAATAGTTGAACCTCTACATATAGGTAATATACTTAAATAGTAATAATAATAATAATAATATCTTGGGACACCCTCATACGCGGTAACCAGAACACTGATACATACTATATAATATAATACTAATATAGATGTTTTTATTACACTCAGTCCTCAAGAGTAGTGACGCATCTGCGACGGACCTCTGATAGGGCAGATACTAACGAATACTAACTGCACTTA
>DWUN01002584.1:0-13543 GCA_018249975.1 Passova gellias | reverse complement strand
CAGGTAGGCCCATTAGTTTTTATTTTATGAGCATTTTTTTATTTACTTTCACCTATTCGTAGGTTTACCAATAGTTAATTGACAATGCAGCAATAAACTAAAAAGTATTAAATAAATATAAGTACGTTAAAAAAACCAACTTCAAAACTAACTAAACAGTATAAAATAATAAAGATTTGATATTAATTATATACTACCTATTATTTATATGTGCTATTTACTAATAGGTTTGAAGTCGGTGCCAAGCCAATTTAATACTTACGTAGTAACTAGTACATAATCTGTGTTATTAATTAAATTTAAAAAAAATAATTGACTCGCCACCGACTTCAAACCTATTAGTAAATAGCACATATAAGTAATAGGTAGTATATAATTAATATTAAATCTTTATTATTTTAATTTTATACTTTTTATTTTGAAGTCGGGTTTTTTTAACGTACTTATTTTTATTTTGTTTATGAATTTGTGTATGAAGCTGTTTAAAAACCTGAACTCGATATACTTGCTATGGTCCAAGTTGATTTAGTTTTCCACTAAACGGAGGGATCGTACGTCCGTCAGCTGGAAACTGACATGTAATGACCGTCTCTCGCGTTCCTCCTTGCTACGAGTCTGTAACCCGAAGGCTGTAACCCATTACCGACCCAATATATTATGTATATCTCAATTACTTCTGATGGGGAACTAAGACGACGCGCGGAAATTTAGATAAAGAATTCACGAAGACACCATTTTATTTAAATATTTTTTTATTTATTTTTTTTTTTTTATTTATTTATTTATTTTTTTTATTTATTTATTTATTTATATTTATTTTTATATTTTTTTTAAATTTTATTTTTATATTTGTCGTCGTATACGACGGCCGGACCGGCCTGCCGCAGGAGGCTGCGGTGATCGTTTCCATTCATCTGTATGTCAAATCGAATCTTCTGTAGCATAATAAAATGGAATTCCACAATAAAATGGGAATAACTTCCATGTCATTTTTTCTCAGTGCCGTCTGATATCTTTCATCTCAGTCGGACGGGCGCGGTCACATTGCTCCGCTTTGGTATGTGAGTCGGTGTATATATTTAAACACAGAAGATCAGTTGGCAAGTAGATCGCGATCTCCCCCATCTTGCAATCGGCTCACGTCAGAGCTGTTCGGATCCTTTCTTTTATTTTTCTAAGCCTTTTGCGCTCAAGATCCGCACATCCAGGTAAAATATTTAAGTACAATCGATGTCACGTAGGCTACAGGTTGGTAAATTATTTAACGAAGGTCCAAACGCCAGAGCGCTTCTTTGCCTATTCTATGTTACGACACTTTTGAAGTACAAATCACTCCAAGGCTGCTGTTGTACCTCTGGAGCGGAGGGACAAAGGCGGTATCCCGAGCACGTATCTGCCGCCTTCGTGATGATGATGACGCAATAACAATTTCCGAAGGTATACGACCCAGTTAGGAGCCGCGTCCGTAAACGAAAGCTTTACACCCTCATAAATTCCCGAATTGCCTTCGTCCACGACGATAATACCGTTAAATGTCCATCTGGCTCGGCGTTTTGTGCCGGCGACTAGTTCAGAGTATACGGGGACTTGGAAATACACGAACCTCGCTTCTTTAAAGGGCCAAATATATATAAAGTATTATTACTGATCGTCGAGATTGTATGTCTTTAATCCTTAGCATAGGGGTCGTATTACCTTACGTATTATCTTCTATTAATTAAAGATTTTCGACCCTCGTTATTGCTCCGACGCTGGACGCGCTCCACCTTTCGTAATGAGCACGCTGCGAGGCCACGGGCGACGCCGGTTAAATGCCGAGCTGCAGACATCACAGATCAAACAATATTATGACCTCATTGAGAGCTGTAAGGTATGCAGGTTCGACGCCTTCGACGAGGTTTAACGTAACTGTTTAACGTGCCCTTAGAAGGATATAACGGAATAAATATATGTATATAGGAAAAAAATGTTGTATTTACAAAAGCGAGCATTAAATGTATTTGCAGTACATCGATGCATCGATCGTTACGTTGTCTCACGTTCCTTGAAACCGTGGACCGGGAACGACCGCGAACTTTCAAGAAGGTGACTGAAGCTCACACTTTATAACGACTATTCTCTGAACAAACTTTGCTGAGAACACGCTTTATTTTCCACTTTAGGGAGCTTGTGTACTGTTCCAATTAAATGGGAATATAGTCATAGGATGCCTCAATACGTGTCGGCCCTTACATAGTGAAAGTACTTCTTTGAAGTTGGATATTTAAATACAGTAAGACGACACTGTTTTTTTTCAGCGTTCATTGAACTCAGGTTACCGCAGACATGGTTATAATTGTTTATTTATTTGTTATTACATTTTAATATACGTAAATTTATTAACATAAAATGTAAGAAAGTAATTCTTATGTTAAAATTTTTATTATTTTTTTGTTTCTTTGGTTGGGTTATTTTTCTGTTGATTCATAATGTGTCAAAGAATAGGAACAAACAATTCATTCACTCATAAAATGAAACAAAGCCTTCAGCGCTTACCGATGGCGTCTAATTATTACTATATATTTAGTGCAAAAGGACCTGCCTATTCACATATGTAGTTATCCGTCGGCCGTCGGGGGCGTGACCACTGAGCCTCTCCAAACGGTGACACCGGTTTATGTTACTCGGAGACGGGCAGATGTTTATCGTACAGATTGCAGTTACATCTGCGTACCATTCAGCTGTATTTGTGACGTCACTGCAAAACTGTTGCTGAAGAACTAATGTGAGGGTCACAAAAACTAGCCGCCGGGGGGTGTCGTTCGCACAGACCGCGGCTAGAGCTATCACACTGATAACACAAGTACCATAGAAATTGGCAATATAACTACGAATAGTTATACACCGTATCCTAGCATTTTATTTTTTCAACCCATTCATATTAATGTTTCACCACTGGACGAGGGTCTCTTCGTGTAACGAGGCTGCGGTCCACCGCTGGCCAATTGTGGAAGATCCTGCAAAATTCTAATCAGTGAAAGTTTCTGCAAGTTGTTTTCCTTCACCGGTACAACGAATGATACTTCATGTTTAATTCATAATACACGTTACTTTGTAATTCCGTGGGTGCCGGGATTTGAACCCAGAACACTGGATTGTGAGACTGAAATCTATCACTAAGTTATCACTTCTTAGCTTATCTTTTTTTTGGAAAGCAGATAATATTAAAGTTGAAATAAAGGAAGGCTCGAATTAAACTCAACGGGATTCGTAATCTGCGAAATTGAAGAAATTTTTCCCCGTAGGCACGAATTGTTCGGCTGTTATGGAGGGAATTATTCCTTTGTTATTTTTTTGTAACCAAAGTGCTTCGCGGTCACTATGTCTATTTGTGTAAAAATAGTTTTAATGAGAACAGCACTGTGATAATTATAGAACGATACTCTAGTTCTCGGAGCGGGTCTATTTTACAGAATTACTTAATCTAAGCGTGAAAATTTTTGACTGAAATTGAGAGTCAAAAATTCCCCTGTTGTCCTCTCTACCTTTTATAACTTTAGCTAACTATATACATTGAAAATGGTTTTAACTGTGTCTTATTCTATTTTGGAATTCAAACGTGTACAGCGAATGAAATAGTACATATTTCAATTAACATATTCGAAAAAAAGGCGATTTTTTTTAAAAATCTGTTCTATCTTGAGATCTTACCGTTTCTGTGGGACTTCTATCCCTTCCTCCCGCCCCGCTACCCCTATCTATACAAAGGTATACATCAGCTGTTTGCGTACTGGTCGCAATGCATAAAAAATTATTTGAATTATCTCAGAGACAATTCGTTGCCAAAAATACGATATTGTTATAAAATTACTATCAAACCTTCGTGAGAGATGTTGGCGTGAGCGTGGTCGTTTCCCCTTGTCAATATTTGCATTGTACTGGTTTAATTTTTTAAGTTTAGTTTAAATTTTGTTAGTTGCCATGGCATACCTACTTTTTTAATAAAAACACAAGGTTCTCACGAGGTCCAATTTCAGTATTAAATTTTCGTGTCGCTGTAAAATGTTGGCCAGTGGGAGCCCGATCGCTCGGGAAGGTAGGTGAGTACATGACAAAACATTGAAAGAGATAGGTACTATACTATACTATACTATACTGGAAAACTTCACGCCGACGGGTTATGGAATGAAACTCAGCAATTAACGTGTAATCAGCTTCCCCTAACAATTCCTACCTCGATGGTTGAGACCATAAATCCTTTATCACCTAAAAACATTCCATTATATATAATTTAAATTGCGCCTTATCAATGGTATCTTAAGTTTCAATTTAGGTTCAACATTTCTAACCTCCTTCGCTCCGAGCCGAGTTGAAGCGGAAGTACGCGACCGGGGTCGTCTTCCGGTTTCGAGCAAACGCCTCTACCTTCAGTTACTTCCGGTGTGAATAGTTGCGGAACAGACTGTGTCACCCTGGGCCAGTTGTAGCGTCAATGGTAATTAAAATTAGTCTTCATTTTCTTTGTTACTGCATAGTAACAAAGACTAGTTACAACATTTTGAAACAATTATTTGAAAGAAACGATGATAAAGAAGTTACATATATATGTACATACATCACACCGGCTCCCTAAAGGGGTAAGCAGAAAGCACCGAGTGCCAAATATCTCTTTCCTTGCAAACCTGAAAAAGTTCATATTTAAAATAAAAAATTCATATTAAACGTTGATAAAACTTAAATTTTGTCCTTTGGACTAATTATTTTTAATTCATAAATTAATTTATTTAATTACGTAAAACTTGCTTATTTTCATTTTATGAATAGTTCCCATCGAAACCTTGATCAAGTGGTGAGCACGATTGCGAACTAGGACCAGACTGTTTTTATTTAAAAGTAAAACCTAGTTGAATCTGATTCCACCGAGTAGAATCCGGCTGTAGCCAGTATGATCCGGCCATAACCGGCTATGAAATTACTAATTCCGCGATTACACTCTCGCGCTCGGGCGCGGCGCTAACCTTGTTACGTAAATTGATACAAATGGCGGGGAGATTTGAATTCCATCATTTTGACCGCTGGCTTTGATGGAAATGTTGATGAGATTCTAGCAGTACGGTCTCAATACACTATTATGGTAAAGAGAATGAAGACCGTTTAGGTTACGCGGGACCGACATGTTTGATCACATTTGTTAATTTATGTGAATCTGTAAGCTTCTCGCATATAAAACCTGCGCGCATAGAAAATGTTTAGTGAAAATAATTGTTATAAAGTTACCTGCACCATAACGCAAGCCTGTAAACTTTTCTTATTTAACACTTTTGTTATCATTATTATTATTATACATTTCGTGTCTATTACGCAAGGCCAACCGATTGCATATTCTTCGAAACCCAAAAAGGGTCATCTATACGATCGATTTTATCTATCCTAACTATCCTTGTAAAATAATGTCGCCTGCGGGATTAATTAAATTCTTGAAGATTTTACAGAGAGATATCATATAGCGAGCGAAGCTGGTAATTACTCTGCAACAATTTTCCAGCTGTAATATAAAATCGTGATACGAGCTGACCCAAATTCGATCCCCGATGAGGTTAGAATTATAAATAAGACTAATACTTGACCCATATCGCAATCATTCAATCTGAGGCGACGCTAGCCAGGTTTTCGCCGCCGCGTGGAACGTGCACTGCAAGTGACGGGCCAACTCTACGTGTCCCGCCAGCGTTCAATATGATGGAAATTCAATAGTGAGCTTGAAATTCTCATGTCATTGTCCACTTTTACACACTTCGTTTCGACTGGATTTTAGCTTTATACATTCTGCCTCTGCGCCGGTGCGGTACTTACCTATTGTCCGTTATCCAACTGGTCGTCGTGCGGCCGAAGGCTGGCGACGTGCGCGGCAGCCGCGGCGCCCACGGGGACGTCGCACACGTCCGGTTCCTGTATAGCTTTATAAACCATCTACATACCTATTTCTGTACTAGCACTAATTGCACGAACGGATTCTATGCAAAACACGAGAGCGCGTTAAATTACTTCAATTATAAAATAAAAATTCATAAAACAAAGTGTAAAAAAACTTAGCTGGAAGAAACGAAATTATTCTACGTGATTAAACGTTACGATATACGCGCCGCCCGATACAGACTTGTAATAAATCTCTGTTAAGAGACAATTTCAACAAGAAGTACAATCTAGTACTATAATTCTCCTCCTTCATGCTGGATCCGACTGGAATGAAAGATCCATCGCCTTAACTGATGGTGTATTGTTTCTTGTGATAGAATATCATATTATCAGGACCTCAGACCAGTACAAGAACGCAGAAATAGATGTAGTTAACTAATATTCCATGGCTTCAACTCCACATCATTGTTGCTTATATTATTACAGAGGTATACGTCATTACATGTTGAGATTATAGTAATGTGTACTAAAGATAAATACATGTATTATGTATGAAGTGACCTTGTTCTATCGAGAAATATCTGACCCTTTGGTAACTAACGAGGGAATAAATATGAAACCTACATGAATAAAATGGAAGGTTTCACACTTGAAAGCGAGAGAGCGTTAGTCGAAGCCTTCCCTTATATAATTTTTTTTTCGCTTTTACTGTACGCCTGGTTTCACAGGGAATGTAAAATCTTGACACAATCTTTCGAAACAGATTTCTACTGCACGCTCTCGGTACCATTCTACTTAAGTGCAGGTTGATGCACTTCACAGGATTGAAAGAGTGTTATGGAGCAGTGTGAGGCGTGTAGGAGTGCTCGCTATATTTTTGTTCGCCGCTATTGGTAGTATTATTGAACCTTAAAAAAACTTCGACAGTTCGTAACTGGATTCGAACCCCAGACCTTGGAGCGGGACCCTAAAATGGGCTGCTGGTTTTTTTGTAAGCCTGCCCTTAACAATAATAACTTACTTATATTACTTATTTAACAACGTAGTATGATAAAAAAATGCTTAATACTTATCCCATGCCACGGAAGCTTGCCGAACTACTTCACAGTTTGACAGATCGCGTTTTGTGCAAACAATTGTGCTCAATTATTGGATTGATGATATTAATAATTCCCGTTTTTACTTCAATACTTACTCTTTGTCTGAGTATAAGCGCCGCTCGCAACAGAAGTTGTGATAAATGATGTTTTCTCGAGAACAATTTGAACACTTCTCGAGACAGTTGTATTGTTCTTGTTCGCTTCGTGGCTGAAACTGGCGTCCGGCAGCATCCGTCGCGGCGCACCGGGAAGCGCGGCCAACAACATCCGCCTTATTTACTTCAATAAATAATGCTCTACATCGTAAATTGTTGTCATACACACTTATTGCACTATCGTAGCGAGCGGCGTGCCAGACGGACGCCTTAGCCTTTATCATTCTTAAACCGAATGCGGTCTGGCAGTAGAACTGATAATAGGGTTGATAATGCTTTTTGTCGTGAAGTGTGGGCTTAATAGAGATCTCAAGTCGCTTTTCATTGAACCATCGAGGAGGAATTGAGGTTTGTAAGGCACATCGACACCTGCTATAGTTAATATAGACGAGTGAATTATATCCAAGTTTGCAGCGTTTCAGGGAACTAGACGGCGCGTGTCGCGTGCTCGAGCGCGCATACTTAAGACCATCTACAGTACCATTACCTCCGGTTCGCTGCTGCGAGTGTCGTCAGGATCCTCTTTGAAGCGGCTCATAATCAAAAACGCTGACATACGAAGGTCCTTGTCGTCCGTGACGCTCAAATTAGACCACATTGTAGGTAATCGAATCAATTTTACTACAATTTTTTACCAAAGATTCCCATCTTCAATTACGGACTCGTTCACGCACTTATTCCCTGCTAAATTCAGTCATTCATTGTCAACCTTGTTAATGTCCAAGAGTCGGAAGCTGCGGTGCTGCTTAACGGCGCTATGTCAAAACTATTGCTACGTAGATCAGTATTTATTTATAAATATCTGCTCTGCGTATCTCCATTGCACTCGAGACAAAAGAAGATTATTATCTGTGCACCGGCCGCCATCTTGATCGGAACTGGGTCAGGGCTGTTCGCACCTCAGACTAATTCGCGGCGATTGCCTGGACACTCGACACTCGACACTCGACTCGCCTTCCTGTTACTTATCGTCTTTCAATCGTTTTAAGTTTTTCTGGTCTCAGTAATATTTTGAAAAATACGTTGCAAATAATGTCGGGCGCGGGATTCCAGCTCAAATGTATGAGTATACCCTCTATTATTATTCATTACCTGATTTGCGTGTAAGCTCGTATTCGATGGGGAATCAAGGATGTCGAGAAAACATTATATGACTGTCTGTTAGCTCATACTGATGTACTGTGGTTTTGAACACATAAAAGAACACATATTTAAACATATAAATTTAAACCAAAGAATACGGTTAGTGAAAACATTGTACTCGCATTTTCAGTTCACTCATTAGGTATGAAACCGATTTTGTTATAATACTAAAGTAATTAAAGATATCTTATTTGCTTGTAATTTTTCATTTGACTAATTCTTTTATTATTAAATTTGAATCTAAGCGTTTTTTTATCAGAATGAATGTAAAAGTCAATAATATGTAGAGTTGTCACGAATGTACCGCTCCATGCCGACATAGCACAGATCGTGGCGCATTATCAGTTCCATCTTGGCGAGTGCGATACGGGGCCGTGCCGCGCCATGTTGCATTTCAACGTTATAACATCATTATCGTTATCGTTCCGTACGCAATAAAATAAACGTTAATTAAGCACACACATCTATTAGAGTAAATCTCTGGGAGTGCGGGATTCAAATGTTGGCGGGCAAAATGGTTCCCAGAAATGGTTTGAACTGACACTGTTATTCGTCCATTGAAATAGGTTTATTTATACTTAACGCAATCTCATAAAAACCACAAACAATCCTTAACCTTAATGTCCCGATCGAAGTCACGTTCTCGAGCAGTAGAATTTGAAAAGCTGACGGATGTTTAACATATAATTCCTTTTTCTTCGCATACTTTATTGGGCAATTTACACGCAATGTATCGACAAGACTAAAGCAAGTCGAACTGTTCCGTAGTATGCCGAAGACTGATTTCTATGTGTACACACTCTCAAGCTTCTGATATATAATGTTCATTCTAATCCAATCACATTTGTTGCGATAAAGATGATGAATAAAGAAGATGATGTAGATTCTAAATTTGAGTCGAGCTCATATTTGAGAGCAGCTTTACATATTTTAACAATAAAAATGTGTCGGCAGAAGGGCGCAGGCTGTGACGGGATCCATTTTCGGTACAATTATAAATTCGAAAAAAAGCGAGTAATTAAAACTTTAATAAATGTAAACATTATTCTCACAGTTAAATTTTCGTCGCTGGAAACCTCTCGAACACTATATTTGTTATCCGTTATTACTACAGACTAATACTATAAGACTGTAAATTAATTTGACTGTAAATTAATTAGTTTTAAATACAAGAATAATAATGTTTTGCTTTTTTATACGTACATATTAGAAAGTTGTCAGAGTCGGTACAGAACCGCGTATCTTCGACTCTACGAGTTGCAGCGAGCCGGAGTTGAGATGAGAGAAACTTAAATCATCACAGCACGCGGCCTCAGTTGCAAAGCTTTTCATTCATCCCTATATCGACTACTTTTTGATAGGAGTGCAGTCTCAAAATGAGAAGGATTTAAGTCCGTAGTCTGTTAGATCTTTAAGTCTTTATTTCAAGAGTTGTAATTCCATAGAAATTTACAAATACTTTTATAAATATTTGAAGGTAATGTGGATTTAAAATTTCTTTTTCATTCTAGGATTCAACACTTTATTAAAAAGGTAGAGCCAACATCGCACGGTACATGTTGAGTTTTGCTAAAACGTTCTTAATTACTACAACTTGTTTCTTTGATGTTGGAAATTACTAACTTTGCGCTTATCCATTTTCAGGTAAGTGGCGGCAGGTCTTCGCGAAAGTCGGTGTCGGTAAGCCTTAATTAACTTTTCAATATCCGCCTCAAGAAGAAACCTTTCAACCGCCGGTAACCTTAAAGCAGGCGTTGATATAGTACGAAACATTATATTTTAAAACAATACATATTTTGAATATAAAAATGGTCTCCTAACCTCTCTCTCGGAGAGTTTCGCTCGTGTGGTCGTAGATAAATAGATCAGGTGCAAGGCGAAGATGGTGTGTGACAATTTTACAAATATAACATCATAATCTTCTTCATCAATCTCAAATTTCATATTTGCTCAATGAGTTTTTCGATATCATCCCATATCCGATACCATATGTCACGTACAGTACATGTAGACGTGTTCAGTACAAATTTTCAAGTAATTGTGGGTAGTTGTCGGTCCAGCGCGCCGCCCCGCCGCCCCGCCGCCCCGCCGCCCCGCCGCCCCGCCGCCCCGCCGGCCGGAGCCGGACGTGCCCCGTCCGCAACTCGCTAATGTCATAAGACGGTCAACTAACGAGACGCACTGCGGGAATCACAATTACCGCTCGCAAAGCTGTTTCAGATGCTTTTTCCGTCTTCAGACTTAGCAGTGACAGCCCAGTGGTTTGAACTTCAGCCTCCCACTCCGGGGGATCTGGGTTCGATCTTGGCACGCACCTGTGATTTATTGCGTACGTTTTATAAGTAATCCTTAAATATGACTTGCTATAACGGTGAAGGAAAACATCGCGAGCACACCAGCACACGTTAGAGATGTTATAGATTATATAATATGTTCTGAGGTGTGAAGAGGCTACCATTCCGCACTTGGCCAGCTCGCTTGGTAGACTCTGCCCTAAATCCCTCTCACTATGAGAGGAGACCCGGTCCAGCACTGGGCCAACAAAAGGGTTGAAAAATAAATCTGCTTACACAATAGCCGAATTGTTTCTTTTTATGTGAAGACAGCCAACGAACAGGCAACGGTCACGAGTGGAAACTATTGTATATGGATGACCAATTTCTACTAGGGTTAGGTTAGCAAGATAATTACTTACTGCCTGCCCCTATGGAAAGCAGGCGTAACTGTATGAAATATGAATGTATGTAATGTAGTCAATCGTCGGTCTGTACTCTACATTAGTGCGGTCATTAAAATTTCTCGCTCGCAATAACATACATTACGAGAATAGAACAGAATTGCAACTTGTTTATAATTATTCTCAAAATGAATTAATAATTAACATTTAGATTAGATACTGTGAATTATAATTTCAAAAGCAAAATTATTCAAATTTTGTTTTTTGTTTTTTCAACTCCTTTTAATTTTTGAACTATTGGACACAGGTATGCCATAGTGTGAGAGCTTTTAGGTCTCAGTTTACAAAGCTCTCCAATTGGTGATCAGTATACTCTACACAGTTCAGGAATCAGTACGGTATCAATACGAGTATAACATACTCTATGGTATGCAGATTTCCTTTCACCTTTATAGCGATATTTTAACTTTGAAGTTATCTCACGAAACTCGTTCAAAATACAGGCCAAGTACCTATTCAAACCTCAGCCTTAAGATATCGTAAATGAGGCCAAATTCTATCCACAATTTTATTTTAAATAACTTACATACCCAACACAACCTTCTTATCTCCACGATACATAACTGAGTCAAGGGTCTCCGAAACTGGTATGTATGCATGAAGAGAGTGATGAATTTAGATGAAGCGCGTCCGGTTTGCAAGGACAGAGACTCGGTGCTTTATGCCCACCCCGTTAGGGACCTGGCGCTATGTTAGTATGTATTCGTTCATACTTTGATTGTTCCACATTGAATTCGCTTCGAAAGTCTATAAGATTGCTATTCACAGTTTCTGTTGCATGGATATGCATCGTCCAAATATCTCACCTACTTCCTCAACACAATGTTAAAACTACCGAACAGAACATTAAGTTGCCGTTCGCACATGGCTTCTTACAAGCGTAACGTGTACTGGAAATAATTCCGTGCTCGAACATAAGGCAGACATTTAGCTCGTTACGGGCGTCTCGCGTTGTTTGTTTAGCTATTTGTACGTTCCGGCAATTACGTTGTGCATAAGGCCGTTGCGCACTGTGCATTTTGAAAGATTGTACATTTTTTTAAATACTTTCACCGTTTATTTCAAATCTTGACGTTTGTTTTCGAGTAAGGATAGGACTCTGTAGGGAATGAGATGTTCCTGGTTTAATCGAATCTTTGGATATCAACGCCAATGTAAATCTCAATCAGAATGGTTTAGCATTGAAGCAGGTAGGTTGTTTCAAAGCAGTAAAAACAAGTTGTGGATCAAACATTTTAGTCATAATTAACAACAGCGCACCTTAAAATACAAAGTAAAGTTTTAACTTTAATATTACAACGATTTTTCACATCAATAATATACATTACCTAACATTGTATATCTGAATATATATTCGTTTGATATTGAATTCGTATCTCACATTCTTAAAACCAATGACAGCTGCATGTGAACAAGCCCTTAGTTTAAAGGAGCGCTAACTAGACGCGTGTAAGTACAGTTTATATCGTCATTGATAGCAATTTGCACACTTTGTCGTAAACACGGCTCGGTCCTACGTTAGTTACCTACCTACCTATTTGTTTAAGTGCAGTTAAAATTGAAAAACGGGGATCAAACAGTGCTGCTGCTGTTTAGTAGCAGAATTAGTTCTTGATGCGGTACTTTCGTAATATTGGACAGAGAGGTAATTAATCTTTAAATTCAAATTCAAATTCAAATTGTTTTATTCATTATATTATATTATTGTACATATATAGTCTCAATGAAGGTCATGTTTAAATCATCTAACTTCGGCTTTGTGTGCCCTTCTGGCTGTAGTACACTGGGAGAAAAAAGCTGGTGAAAAAAAAAACTCCCAGCACTCTTTGAAATAACAACAGATAGTAATGAAACTAGCCATGTTGCAGTATGGCTTTAGTCTGATAAAGAACACACGTTAAAATCTTACATAGTTATACGAGTATAATTTTACGTTCAGACACACCAACAATGTTAAAGCTCGTCACACAAAATAATAAATAAAGGAATCGAACCCAGAATCTTCGCTCAGTAAACAGGATCACTGGCCGCCCAGACCAACGGGTCGGTCGTTCGCTTCAATTGTTACACCACAATTTTGCACACGAACGAACCGAGTTTTGGTACGTTTTGTTACAACATTTTTTGCGGCAAGTAGGTACAAGCAAGTTACATTTGCAATTCAGGGAACAATATACGACCTTGATAAGGTCGAGTGGTCGAGTTGCGTCACAAAAACATGCCGCATTACAAGCTGGGGACATGGTAATCCGCATTTATTCACGGAAACGCTTTTTGCGGGAGCCTTTTCTACGGACCGTACGAATTGGTATCGTGTGCAAAATAATAGGCACGTACATATTACTACTAGCTGACCTGGCAAACGTTGTTCTGCCATATAAATTATTTTTTATTGCTGCTCCTCTTGTATTTATCTTAGCGTGATGTTATATGATCAGCTATCTAACACTGAAAGATTTTTTCAAATCGGACCAATATTTCCTGAGATTAGCGCGTTCAAACAATCAAACAAA
>DWUN01002583.1:0-13546 GCA_018249975.1 Passova gellias | reverse complement strand
CTGGACGGATCGGGCTGAAACTTGGCATGCAGGTAGATGTTATGACGTAAGCATCCGCTAAGAAAGGATTTTGATCAATTCTACCCCTAAGGGGATAAAATATGGTATGAAAGTTTATTATTCTAGAACATTAAAATGCTGCCCAAAGTCACTCTTCCACGCGTACGAAGTCGCGAGCGCAGCTAGTTACTTCGATAACTTCTGTACCAGCCAACGAAAGCCTGCAAAATCTGTTCAGAAATTTTGCAGATTAATCCATGAATGATAAAATAAAATAAAAAAAACCGACCATGTGCGAGTAATCAATATTGTAATTTGCACATAGACTAAATAACTGTACTAATTGATATGTTAATGCATACAACGGCAGGTATGCATGAGAAACAATTCACATTCCAATTACGTAACAGTAGCGAAAAACATCCGCAGTTCGAGGTCATTGAATAATAAACAAGAGATACTCGTATAGAGATCGAATGTGCCCGCAGCGAGTCCTCGGTGATTCGATTTGTGATCTAATTTTCTCTTCCGCAGCGCCGGTGCTGAGTGCATTCCTTTTTTCTGATATCGATATAATTAACTCCGCTCGCATAGACAGACATCCATTTTAAATATCACTCGTAATAACGGCGAAGGAAAACATCGTAGAAACTTGCACTCCTTAGAAATGTTATAAAGTATACAATATTTTCTGAGGTGTGTGAAGTCTACCAATCCGTACTTGGCCAGCGCGGTACACTATGGCTTAATATCACTATGAGAGGATACCCGGTTCAACAGTGAATCAATAAAAAGGGTTAAAAGAAAAAACGATATCCAAGTGCAATGAGATCAAAAGTGTTGTTTTTTAAAACGGCAACGCTATGGCTACTCCTTTGGTGTTGCACATGTCCATAAAAGGTGACCTTAAGGCCACATTTAGGCGGTCTTAATAATACTTTAGGTACATTTATAGTTGGTGAAGGCTTAAGCAGAAATACTTAAGTATGAACATTAGGCCACATTTAGGCGGTCTTAATAATACTTTAGGTACATTTATGGTTGTTGAAGGCTTAAGCAGAAATACTTAAGTATGAACAAAATCGTTGTACACATTAGGCGAGTAAAAAATAGTTTGTCCAAGAAATCTTTTCGATTGGACTTGATGATGGAGTGATCGGCCGTTGTAGGATCAAGACGAATGGCTCGGACGCTTCCTTAAAAGGCAAGTCGCGTTTTATTTTTTCTTAGTGCTCTAGATGACGGTCATCTATCAACGTAGTTTTGTGACCATTGGAAAAACTATTTACGGGTCCACCGTTCAATATCGACGCTTACTTATAAACGACGAATGATTGAAAATGATTCCACTGTAATTGTTTGACCACTGCCATCAACTACCATACTTTAAGTCCAATTTACTGATGATTACTGATACACTGATCTCAATTAAATGGTTCAGTACAACTGAGATGGGAATGATTACGTCGAAAACTGTTTGTGTGTACAATAATTTCCCATTCTACATGAAGAAGTACACACACGACAAATATCTTGTAACCAGTTTATCGCACGATATGCACTTGTATCAAAGAGAAGCTGTAATAGGGTATAAGAGACTAATAACAAAACCGAGAACCATAACAAGGATCGAGAGTACGATTGTAACGGTAACACAAACAATTCGTGTTTATAAAAGAGACGCATTAACAATTCAGCGGGGATCGCTTCAGGCGCGGCCGTTCTTGCAAATAAGGGGTAAATTATGTTCGACAACGCCTACAATACGTAAAGAGCAATCTAAAACATACGGTGGACTTATGTATATACGAACACTGTCAAAACTGGAATAAACTAGTACAATAACAAAATAATATAGCTATCGTATTGTATTGTATAGTTCCCTGTTAAAGTGCTCGAAGTATGATAGAAAGAGATAAAAAAGTTAAACGTAAAAGACTGCTATTGAACTGTTTTAAATACGGATCTCGGTTACGAAAGCACGCGTCTTTTCTATAGCACGTAGCGAGGTACACGGTTTTGTACTCTTGTGAGATGTTGCCTTCGACGTTGCAACGTTTCTCAACCTGACGTTTGTTATGAAAGAAGGTCGCACTGTTAAAAAAATGAAGGGGGAATGAATGAATGAATTTTTTCAAGAGATTAGTTTTTTACATACATAACATCACGCCAGGTCCCTAACGGGGTAGGCAGAAAGCAAAGTTTTTTAATGTCGTGTAAGAACAGTTATTATTATACCAAGTAATAATTACATGAAAAAATAAAATTATAGCTTACTTAAAGTATATTACAATATTATAGTGATTTTTACTTAACTTTTTGGGTTTTTTCGATGTTTTAACTTAACTTTTTGGTCTTTTCGTTGGTTGTGACATGGAAAAGTTTGACAAACAATGCTCTAGGAGCACGGTTAAATATTAGGTACTCTGTGATCTAGGTATATCAAAGGAGAGTACAAAGATAATAATTCCGACCTTATTGACTGCGTCCACGTAGGCTCCTCTGTCCAGCAGCAGTTCTACGACGGACGTGTGGCCGGCGCGCGCAGCGAGCGCCAGCGACGCTTCGCCGACTGCATCGCAGGTCTGCACGTGCGCGCCCAGCGACAGCGCGTACGCTGCCACGTCGGCTGCGCCGCGAGCGCACGCGCATTGCAGGAGGTCGTTGTGTTTCTGTTTTTTGTAAACAATTGTACTACATGTGTAGTGTGATTGTAAATATTTAAGCTTAAGTAATTGTATGTAATAATAGCTATGTAACTAGTTTTTTTTTTAATGCCCATCAAAAAAGTCTGCCGCATACGAATGTTAAATAACTATAAATTTCATCTTAAAATTTACTCGGTTACTTTAACGTTAAAGATTAAGTTTATATGCCAAATGTTCAACGTGTCAAACTTAAAATTGGCAGCGATGAACTGCAATATAAATAGCTGCACATAAAAATCTTTCATAAGAACCCTGCTTCTTTACAAATATCCCGTTTTCAATATACTTGCACTAGATAATATGTCGCAGCGACAGTAACGTGTGAATTTGTTTACAGCCCAATGTACCAAACGCAACTCGCAATGTATTTCTATAAAGTTGTTCGTCCAAGTTAAGTTACGAACAAAGTCGGCAAAATTGTTGCTTTGCTTCGCTCATTTTAAATACGGCGATCGTGGCCTCTTATATGCAAATAAGGACAGATAAACATTATGTAGGAAAATATGCGGCAGCACTGGAATAATAAGGCCAGGCGATGTTTGAGTCAAGCTCACGTTGGGCTGCTATCTGCAGTGTGATATTCCGTTATAATTGTGCGCTTTGTGTATCAACATGTCGTCAAATAAATTATAATCACGCCGTAAAGTGGGAGCGCTCGTAAAAGTTGTACTGCGAGTGATAAATATGATTGTCTCGCCCGGGTCTTTGTGAGCAAGCAATTTTCACTTTATTAAATCCAGTCTAACAGATTCATACAACGTTTGTAATGTAGCGACCAAATCAACAATATTTATAAGCAAAGCTTTCCCTTGTGATATTTAAAAGTACCAGGGCAACATACCTTATTAGTGGCAGCGAGACAAGCGCCCGCTTCTACGAGAGTCTTAACAGCCTCGAGGTGTCCATGCCACGCGGCCATCAAAAGTGGTCGCATTCCGAACTGTGATAATAATTGGACAGGTTTAAAATCCTTCTTGCAACTCATGATAGCCTAGTAAATATTCGTTAAAATAACAATAATTTACAAATTTTTTGTAAAAAAATATTGTGACCAATGAATGACATGTACCATTGAAGGGGTCATAATTAACATATTTTCTTCATATTTCAATTTGCAAATATTAAAAAGCTACTTATCGCGTTATTAAGTTTAATTATTTACCTGAAAAACCTAAACTCCTAAACCTTCTTTTCATAGAAATTAGTTTTTTCTTAGAGCTTATTACAAACCTCTGTAAAAAGTCTGCAGATTTCACTTCTTCTAAATAATAGTCTTCTAGTATTTATCTTAAACCAGCTGACCCGGCAAACGTTGTTCTGCCATTTAAAATATAACAGTATTTCTCCGCTATTTAATGGATGTTATTATACATATAAACCTTCCTCTTCAATCACTCTATGTATTAAAAAAAAAACGCATCAAAATCCGTTGCGTAGTTTTAAAGATTTAAGCATACATAGGGATATAGGGACAGAGAAAGCGTCTTAGTTTTATACTATGTAGTAATTTAGTAGTTAGGTGTTGATATAAATTAATAGAAATTTCCTGATATTTTTTGATATAACTATCGTTTGGATAGTTCACAATTACAGTTTTAATCAGTATCATACGCAATATGCAAAGGGTTCTCGTGGTGACCTGCGCAGTGCAATACCTAATAATAAATAGGGTTTTCCACAGACAATGTCGCGGAAACTGATAGTTTTTTTTTAAATAAATTAACAAACACAGTTCATATTTCCGCGTGTTTGCGCCGACATAAAGCAATCAACCAGTGTTATCACAGTCAATATTGGAGAAATAAAAAAATAATAGTATTTTTTATCTGTTCCCGACGCCATGTTGTAAAAATTGCGCGCGAAAAGCACCACCCGAGAATTGATTTCGATTGTTTCGTAATTCATTTTTAAATCGCTTTCCGAAATCATTTTTGGTGGAGTAATTGTTTTAAACGCGTCAAACGCGAGCATTTACTTATGTTTTATTGTTGTTCCTTTTATTCTCGTATACATTTTTACTAAATACCTAATCGAAAATCTAAACAATACATTTCTAAGAAATTTCGTCGAATAATCGAGTAGGTACTGTTTAAAAATGATGGCTACGCGAGTTTTAATATGTACATTTTTGACAATAATCATCAGTCAATCGTACAGATTATTTTATTTTCTACTAGCTTTTGCCCGCGACTTCATCCGCGTGGACATTGGGTAGCGTTTTAATTTTCTAGGATACTTAGAAAGGAAAAATTTTACAAATATATTTTTTTTTTCTTAAAAAGAATCCTATGTTAATTCTAATACCTCCGCGAATATGTGCGCAAAGTTTCATGATGATCGATTAAGTAGTTTTCGCGTGAAAGCATAACAAACAAACTTACATTCGCATATTTTATAATATCAAGTAAGGATAACTACTACCTTTTGCCGTGCGAATGCTGGGGACAGTACCCTCAGCAAGGACCTGCGGAATACTCCACAATGCTCCACGGACACGCGGAGATACTGATTATTGGTCAATTTACCCGCCAAATTCCAATAATACGTCTAGACACAATTCATAAGCAATTCAAATGCATCCAACACACAGAATATCATTATTTTAATATTAATGACAAACAACGACAATGAGTGACTAATCCCTTTTGCAATCCTATACAGAACAACTTAATTTTAAACAGCTGACCGGCTGAATTGCCGTGCAAGTAAAAATAGATCTTATTCCAATAGGGAAACGGGTTAGAACGGTATGCGAGTTAACGCTAGACTTGCAACATAAATTAAGTTTTATAAGGCACGATATGTTAGGGCGCATTCAATTCATGCGCTATTTCAAAACAGTAGCGGGGGGCAGTTCCTTCATATTGTCCATGGTTTATAACAGAGAAATACTTCTGTAATCTTGGTTATAAAAACATTGGTTATGTGTCTATGTACAGTTAGTCCCATGAAAAACGTTCAGCCGCTTCCGAGATTATACCGGACAAACAGACGGACGAACAACAAAATTTCAAAAAACGTTTGTTCGTGTTTTAGTATCATATAAACACTTGAGAATACACAGCTAAACACAGATAAACTAACATGTATGAAACAACATAGTGGCATGTCATGTCAACTGTCATCTGAGAACTGTCACCTGTGACTGTTACCTGTCAACTGTCACCTGTCAACAGACATCTGTCAACTATCATCTGTCATCTGTCAAATGTCAACTGTCAACTGCGTATTCAGTAATAAACTATCAGCGACTATAGACGGCCGTTTTATTGGCAACATACGCACTATAAACACATCAATTTAATTTATGTGCAACGATATTCGCTTTGTCTATGGTATGTCGTGTCGCGAGCGTTATCGTGGTCGTGCGGTGACATATAACCGGTTACTCGTAACCGCAATAAAAGTGTAAATGCATTGATTTTGACCGCAGACCGTCTGCGGTCCGTGCGTGTCACATCTCAATGCCATAATACGTTTTACTCGTGTGGTTTTGTGTGTTTGCCGAATGTAACAGCTTCATTGTGTATAGTTTAGTCATTCGACTAATCCGCTCATTAGTCTGAGTGCAGCAGTAGTAGTAGTAGTACTAGTAGTAGTAGTTGAGTAGAAGCTCTTTCTTACAACGAAAACTCTTTGATACTAAATGTTCCCTTTTTATCGTTTTTATTGCTGCAATATTTTTTTAAGTACAGATTGGTCTGTTGGAGGAGTGGTTAGATTTTGACCGGCAAAACGGAAGTCGTGGGTTCGATTCCCGCCCAGGACGAATTCGTGCGATGAACACATTCGGTTGTTCTCTGTCTGGGTTCAATAAAAAATACATTTACAAGTATAATACACAGTATGTTTGTATGTAGTTTATCAGTTGTCTAGACCAGAATTTTTCAATCGTTTTGTATATGCGACCCCTTTAGAGGATGAAAAATTTTCATGACCCCTTTAAGACAGATAGACAGAAATTTAATAATTCAATTTTATTGTTGTGTAGAACCTTCTCATTTTTCTTTTGCCGTCGATCACCCGAGTAAGGCTTCGCGACCTCCCCGGAGGTCGCGACCCATAGATTGAAAAACACTGGTCTAGACAACAGAATAGGCTCTGTCTAGATTGGGATCAGATAGCCGTGTGTGAAAGTTACCTAAGATATTAATATTATTCGTTCAGGGCAAACAAAGCTCGCAAACAAACGAATCTTTTCTCTCTCTCTCTTCTTATGTCTATCCCTTTCTATTTTTAACAGGTAGCGATAGATATGAAGTGCGTAGTTTTATCGCGCATAAATAAATTTCGAGAAGGCATAAATAAAAACGTGTAGCATCCGTTAAGTTTGTTATTCCGTTCGTGGTTTTCATTGATACATTGACAACGGGCACGATATTAGAATAACCAATCGCATTGAGTAATAGGTTAGGTCATCGGCTTATTAACTCTGTTTGTAGGCTGACACTTGCACTTCATTATCACTACACAGAATACGAGCTGTGCCTCGCGGTATCACCCGCGGAGCTTTAGATCCCGCGGGAATCTCGGGATAAAATTTATCCTATTTTTTCTTGTATTAAATATAGCCTATGTTCATCGGGGATAATGTAGGATTCTAATGGTAAAAGAATTTTTGAAATCGGTCCAGTAGTTTCGGACCCTATTCAATATAAACAAACAATCAAATCTTTCCTCTTTACAATATTAATATAGAAATAATTAATTATTATTATTCAAAAAATCTACATTCGTGAGAATGTTTTAAACTTCACTCTTTAGTAAAGTGAACCGGAAAACAGAGTACTTAGAAAAATGTTCAGAGCCAAAATATAAACAAAATAACTTCATCAGTTTGGAACTTTGTTTCTAACAAGTGTGTAATGTTAAATAACATGTTACAGTAACATTGGTCGGCTCTCGCACCCACGACGTCGTGCAGCAATTCACCAGGTTCCAGTTGCTCCTGGACCCGCTTGACCCGGCTACGCCGCGGACTCCCCGCAATCAGGGCCAGTTCCAGCTCTTCGCCGATACTCTCTCCAAGTTCGACGACGAGTGCACCAACTCTGTCATCGAAGCTGATACTCTACCTAAGACCGAGGTTCAGGTGATGTGGAAGGCGCCGCCGGCAGGCTCTGGTTGTGTCCTACTAAAGTGAGTTCTTATTTTTGGTTTCACGAATAAACTAAATTGCAGTAGTTTGATCATGATTTAAAATAACGTATGACGAAATGTTTTCTCTGGTTGTAACTCTATTTACTAATTTCTCCAAAGCCTCAAAAATCCTCTTTTCACAAAGCCTATAAATCTAAGAGTCTTAAGTAAAATATCTATAACTAAACATCTAGACTACCTACTTACTGAAGTAAATTTAATATCATTTCCGAACCAATTTTAATAACGATTGGTTTCATTCATGAAAATAAATTCTACAATATTCACAAGATAGTTGTATACAAGAGGTATCGATGACAATCTATATAATTTAACATGTTATTTCTACAAATATGGAAAGCTATATAACTCTTTCGGTTTAAGAGCGATGGTATACGAGAACGACAGGCGATGGTTCGCCGAAGACGGCCAGCTGACGAAACGTGTTTGCGAAGATACATCTCTGTCCCTCCCTGATTGCTGCGCTTGTGACGATGCTAAGTACAAGGTACTACATCTGCATCTCGGTATATGTATTATGTTAACACGCCTAACGCCTGCTTATGCTTTAATATGTTCTGTTTTCTTGTAAAGTTTCCTTTATGTCTTAATCTGCTGTAATAATAAAAAAAATGTCGAAGGAGAGTCTTTGTGATACAATTTATAATAATATATTGCTTTGTTTTTAGAAATGTATAGATATTTTAATGATTTGTAGCTGGTGTTCGAAGGACTGTGGTCTCCACAAACACATCCCAAAGACTTCCCGACCCAAGCCCTTTGGCTGACACACTTCTCCGATCTAATTGGAGCTTCGCATCCAAGGAATTTCAGTTTCTGGGGTGAGGGTCAGACGGCTACGGATGGATTCAGGTATATTATTAGTGGGGGGGCCTAAGTACTTTCTGGGACCTACTTAATTTTGTGTATACATTTGTACACTTATGCTGCAGGAATTATTAAGAAGTATATATACAAAGCGAAGTCACGTTAAATTTTAGTTCAATATGTTATAGAAAAAAACATGGTAGTAATTAAGCTGTTCTTTTATTTTAATAATTTTAATTGATACTGTATACGAAAGAATTTTACACCCAATTTGACGCAGGCATTTTAATTTCACAGGTCCTTAGCTGAGTGGGGTTCAGTTGGTCTTATGGAACGCGAATTGAGGCAACAAGGGGGAGTTTTGCGGTCGATCGTAAAGACGCAGGGACTGTGGTACCCGAAGGTCAACTCGAACACATCTACATCTTTTTCCGTCGATAAGAAAAGACCTTACCTTTCCGTTGCGTCTATGTTTGGTAAGGGATAGAATATTTTTTAAGTGATCTAATTATATATCATGCTTTTCTTCGTATATCCGTAAAATCTGTGTAACCACGCCTCAAGTTTCAATATATTAAGCTGTGGAAGAACTATTATTTTGCAGCAGTAGTCCGTGCTGCCTTAGCGACTTCACAAAATAATGTTTTATTATTAAAATGGATTGAGAGATTTAGATGTTTCTAAAAAAGAAGACGTAGGTAGTTACTTCCATACGAATTTCCAAGCAATATAATAAATATTATATTCAAATCAATCAGGCCCATCTCCGGATTGGGTGGTTGGTGTGAACGGGTTGAATCTGTGCAACAAGGACTGCTCGTGGGCTCGGGAGAAGATCGTCGACCTGTACCCGTATGATGCTGGCACCGACAACGGAATCTCTTACATGGTGATAAAAATAAATAAACCTAACACATTGTGTTATACATAAATAATATTATGTCCTTAAAAACCATTGATCGTGGTCACGGAAATGTTGACAAATCCTTGGATTACATTTGAAATCATTCACAAATTCTGATTTATAAAATAATGCTTTTCTATTAATGGTAGGTGTCATGTGAAGCTGACTTTTTATGTCGCATAGAGATTTCAAAGTGAAATTATTTATTGGTTTTAGTCGCCGAATTCCGAAACTGTCCCCCGTGAACGCATGTACCGCATCACGAACATGTATCCGGAGGACCCTCGCGCCCCGTTCTATAACCCCGATAACTCCGCGATGGCACCGCTCGCTCGCCTGTACGTCACGCGCGACAAGATCATACACAAGTCCTGTGACGAAGAAACGCTGTTGTCTCTAGTGGCTGAAGAGTCTGAAAATACTCAGTCGGCGAATAAGCGTAGGATGCTTATTTATTTTTATTAGATATAAAACATTTTTATTTTTTATAATCATCGCAATCAACAGTCCAAACCAGTCAGTCATTGCAATCTCCCTTAGTTTAAAACGAATATACCGTCTCCATTCCGTCGCGGGGTTTTTTTTTTTTTAATAGCCTATGTCTTATCCCACATATGTCCTGTCGCGGGTTACAACAGATAAATGAAAGTTATACCTATGTGGCCAATGAGAATTGCACTGTTAAGTATATGCTACTAAAATGTTCGTAACGTACCATCCCGTCTTTTGACAGTTGAATCTTAAATAGCTCATAAGTTGTATATATTTCTGTCCAATAACATTCGGGTCCGTTTCAGCGGAGTGTGCGGTGTCCGATTGGGGTCCGTGGTCGGCGTGCTCGGTGACGTGCGGCAAGGGGCTGCGCATGCGGACGCGCGATTACCGCCTCCCGCAGAAAGCGCAGATGTTCTCGTGCGACCGCCAGCTCGTGTCCAAGGAGATGTGCGTCGCTGCCGTTGCGGAGTGCCAGTGAGTTGCAACATGTACAACTAAACGCACTACACACAAGACACATAGTACTTTCTTGAAACCCGTATTGCTTTTGCGTTTCATTATACTGCCTCATGGTTAGGTAGTTCCGTTTTACTTAGCAGCCAACGATATTGAAATAAATTAATATGCCAATGATCTGTACGGCCCAAAGTTCAGAGATTGTTCGGCTGCGCTGTTTTGAACTTATACAATATTTCCCATATTGCTCGATTAAGGGACGACAACGATGCCGAAGATGAGGGCGAAAGCGCAGTGGCTCCGTTACAAGACGTGGACGGAATATGCAAGACTACGGAGTGGAGCGCCTGGACCGAGTGCTCCGTCACGTGCGGCATCGGCGTGGAGACCCGACGGAGACATTTCCTCAACGCTATGGGCTTCAAGAAGTGCCCCCTAGTGCAGATCGGTAGATGAAACAAATTATTTTAATTAACAGTAGAATTACGCAGAACTGTATTTTCTACTCTCGATAGAACCAGAGCGGTGAAATCTACGCCTGAGGTATATTTTTTTATAAATATCACACATAGTTGACGTCCGCTCAGTTCTCGTGCCGGAAGAGTAATGCCGATGTGACCGACTGACTAACTTACAATTGGTATTAGTTATTCAGCAGTAACACAATTTTTTTGTTTTTAGAGGAGAACCGCAAGTGCATGCAGCCGGAGTGCACGGAGCTGGAGCGCGAGATCTCGGACCCGTCGTGTCCCACCACCCCGTGGTCGGGTTGGTCGCCGTGCTCGGCCACGTGCGGGCGCGGCGTGAGCTTCCGCACGCGCCTGCTGCTGGTGGCGGCTGAGCGCCAGCAAGACTGCTCCGCGCTCGTCGAGCTGTTGCAGCAGCGGCCTTGCACGGAGCGCGACAGCTGCGCTATCGATATGCTGACCGCTAAACGTATTTAACATTACATTACAGATATTACTTTTTAAACATTTGTAAAACTGTACTTTTGAATCTGGTTCGCATTGTTAATTTTGGTGAGCACTACCTTGACAACATAATGTCGGATTGTCAGAAGACAAAGACTGAACTTCGAGATAATTAACAATTGCTAATTCGGGTAAGTGTAATTTTAATTTCTCATTCACGTTGCTATGTTGGTACTTCGTACTAATGCCGCCTCGTCGTCACTCTTAGCCACAAGGTCACTACAAATCCCAGGGCGTGACGTGGCCGAGGGTGTCAGGTTGCAGTCACTTAGCCTTGTAAACGTATCCTAGTGAGCCTGTAGGTTTACCGCGTCCGATATTTATCGGTTCTGTTCTTTAATAATGATATAACACGAAATTAAAAATCTATAGCGAAATATACACAGACATTGGAATTGAATTGTTAAGTTTCAGCGATAATTCTTGTATTATACTATAACAAAGCCGCCGCCGCCTGAACGACTAATCGTATATCTGTTCAATTTGTATTTCACTTATGTATATCTTACTGTATCTGACACCCGTCCATGACTACACGTTCGACTATTAGTCAAAATATTTTGCCATTAAATTCGCCGTGTAATGGATGAGATACAATATTAGCTAAATAAATAAAAATGTTTCACCGTTTGATACTTAATGCCTGTATCAACTGCAGACACTGATAGTGTATCGGAGAAATCTTCAGTCTATTTGCTTTATGTTACTCGTTTTAGTATTTTACATTACTCGGTATCCAGGTATTTGCATGGAGGAGGCGCAGCAAGGCCCGTGCCGCGGGCTTTATCAGCGCTGGACGTTCGTGGCCATGAAAGGCATGTGCGTGCCTTTCAACTACGGCGGCTGCCGCGGAAACCAGAACAACTTTTTGACGCAAGAGGATTGCATGAACACGTGCAAAGTCGTGCTCGGTGAGTCAATTCCTAAATGCAATATCTGCTATAATATATCAGCATAGTTTAATTATTTTATTTAAATTTCAAATAGACAGACAGACAGACGGACAGTATTATTTAAATTTCAGACAGACGGTATTAAGTTTGCCCATTGTACAAGCTTTAGGTTTTACAATAAAGTGGAAATGAAAAAAAGGTGCTTAACTGCGTTAGTTCCTAAATTAAACCTTGAACCAAAATCAATATGTAATCATATGTACGATGCACTAGTACTTTACTGTTGTATGTTTATTATCAATAATAGGAAAAGGCGTCGTTCAGTATCGGATGTAAATATTTATTTTAAGCTCACGTTGTCTGTTGGTTATATCGCATTCACCTGTCGTCATAGCGCCACAAATACTGAGTAAATAGCAGCTGATTGCTTAGTGATTGTCTTATCTCTCCACAAATAAGATAAGTTGATACATAATTGGCATGTCGGGAGTAACGTAGGTTAGGTAGCTTGGCGTCACATTAAATTACTGTTTCATGCAGATGTCTCAGGGATTACTTTGCAGAAATCCATGTTATAAAATTAAGTTAATTATATTTTAGCACAATCCGAATATGAAATATTGTTTATGGTTTATATCCTCATGATTACATGCACGTAAGTCATGCGTTTGTTGCGCGAATGGGCGACGCTTACTAATTTAAATACGCTATGATATGACATATTCGCGAATTGTATCAATCAAAATAACATCAGTTTAATATGAAGATAAATAACGCTAACCTAAAAAGTATCGTAAGTATATAAAATTGCCCTTTTACTGAACTTAATCAGAATCTCATAAGTCACTGTAAATAAAGCTCTCGTTAATGTACATAGCTGTAGTAGATTGCGATGTCTTAAGATACATCCTTCAGTAATTCCTAATCTTGTTAGCTTGTAGACTGATTGAAGATATAAAGTCGGCTTAGAGCATTGAGTAGTACGAACTGATGTACGTGTCTACATATTACTTCGCTGTGTGATCATACTGGCCGCCTTACGATTGCTCTGTAAATGGTACTTAAACATTTTATTTTTAAGTTATATTTACCGTAGTTTTAAAATTTTCATTTGTATTGTACTCCTTGCTGAAATACAATACACGCTTACTT
>DWUN01002582.1:0-13546 GCA_018249975.1 Passova gellias | reverse complement strand
GCAGTAAAACCTTCTTCTTTTATTAATAGTGTATTTAGTTGGATGGGAACTTCAACAACTGCTGCACTCAGTAGCCTATTTCAGAGTGCCCCTGCTTTACCTCCTGCAAAGCAATCTATTGCACATTCGACTGGAAGCTCAATTGGTTCTTCACAAGTTGATTTTAATGGAACAATTCTGCTAACTGCTATAGCAATAAGTAAGTTCACAGGGGAAAGATATTCAATGCCACTGGATGATTCACTTTTAACGATAAGACAGGTTAAAGAAAGAAAACTTAATTCTCTAGAAAGAGATGTCAAGATGGCGCTTAGCAAGTGTGACAAACTTTATCAGTATCCTGAAAGCTCACTGAGCAACTTCACAATATCTAAAGGCGTGCGTCATCAAAAGCACCTCTAAATCACTTAAAACAAGCACTCAAGTCTGAGTGCTTGTTTTTCTATCCCTTGTTTCCTCTTCTAAAGCAGATTGCTTATTATCAAGTAATAAAAATTTTGAATTAGGGGCTTAAAATATTTTGCAAAAAAGTTGCGTGATAGGTTGTTGAAAGACCTAATTCTTCACTATTGAAATTTTTTCTCTATAAATTTCACTTGTGCATACTCAATTACATGATATAAAGCCGGGAATGTTATTTTTTTAAAGGTGTTTTTATGCCAATAAGTGTTGAGAAATTAAGAAAAAAATTACTTGCTGCTATAAGCATAGGTAATTTTCAGAAAGTTGAAAAATGTGTTGAAGAGGCAGAGAGTGAGCATGTAAAGAATGAGATTTTGAATAGTAGAGAGCACGTTACAAATCCTCTGCGTCTTGCTACTCAAAAACGTAACTTAAGGATATTACGCTTTTTAATTGCCAAAGGTGGCGATATTAATGTTACTATTAGTACTGTATATTTGAGTACTCCCTTACATATTGCTGCTGCTGCCAACGAAGCAGAAGTAGCACAATTTCTACTTGATAATGGTGCTAATATCAATGCTACAAATTATAAAGGTTTTACACCTTTGTACTTAGCATCTTTCTATTGTTACCTAGATATGGTAAAACTTCTGCTTTCTAATAATGCTGATATTAGTATTGAAGATAAAAATGGCAAAACAGCCTTAGATGCTGTTGGAAGTTATAGAAGAAATATGTGTGATAGCAATGCAAGACAAGAAATATTATCTATGTTAGAAGATGTTGTTAAGATCACTTCTGTAGTAACTATTAAGGCAGCATTAGAAGCTGATAATAATTCTAGCAATTATTATACCACAGATGTAACAAACAAAAAAGCTGAACAATTGATCGATGAATTATTTGCTGCTATAAACATAGGTAATTTTCAGAAAGTTGAAAAGTGCATTAAAGAGGCGGAGAGTATAGGTATAAAAAGCGAAATCTTGAGTAGTGAAAAGCATAATATAAAACCTATACATTTTACTACTGACAAGTGCAACTTAAAAATATTGCAGCTTTTGCTTAATGAAGGTGCTGATATTAATGCTACTAGTACTGAATATCTTAATACTTCTCTGCACATTGCTGCTATTAATGGTAAACTGGAAATAGCACAGTTTCTAATTGATAGTAGTGCTAATATCAATGCTACAAATTATAAAGGTTTTACACCCTTATACTTAGCGTCGTTTCATTGTCAATCAGATATGGTAGAACTCTTGTTTTGCAATAATGCTGATACTAGCATTAAAGATGTAAATGGCAGAACAGCATTGAATGTTGTTGGAGGTTATAGAAGAGATATGTGTAATAACAGTAGTGAAATGCAAAGAGTAATATCTATATTAAGTGGTGCCGTTTCAATTGATTGCAAAGCGATATTAACTTCTACTAGAGTAAGTCTTAAAGAAGAATTGGAAGCTAGCAGCGTGGTAAGTAACGCAGCAAGCAGTGCAGTAAAACCTTCCTCTTTTATTAATAGTATATTTAGTTGGATAACTGCTTCTACATTGGGTCGAAATACTCCTGCTTTACCTTCTGCACAGCAATCTATTGCACATTCGACTGGAAGCTCAATTGATTCTTCACAAGTTGATTTTTATGGAACAGCTCTACTAACTGATGTAATTGTTAGAAAGTTAACAGGAAAAAAGTATTCAAAGCCACTGGAAGATTCACTTCTCACAATAGAAGAAATTAGAGCAAAAAAGGTAAATGCTATAAAAGAAAAGTTTGATATAGCGATAAACAAGGTTGCTCAATGTCCTAGAAGTTTATTAAGCAACTTAACAATATCCAAGGGTGTATGTCATCAAAAATCCCTCTAAATCAGTTAAAACAAGCACTCAAGTCTGAGTGCTTGTTTTCATGAAATCTATTCTTTAAATTTAAACTTTTTATTGTGCGTTACAGGTAAGTTGTTACAATAAAATGAGTTGAGATGAAAAAACTTTAAGTTATGGAAGATGGTAGCAAAAAAGAAATAACAGAAGGAAAAGGTATATTAGGTTGGATAGAGTATAGATTGCCTATATTTTCTTTTCTAAAACATACTGCTTCTTATCAAGTGCCAAAAAATTTAAATTATGCTTGGAACTTTGGTTCTTTAGCTGGTATAGCACTAATTTTACAAATAATAACAGGTATATTTCTTGCCATGCACTACACTCCGCATGTTGATCATGCATTTAATAGTGTGGAGCGTATAATGCGTGACGTAAGTTATGGATGGCTGATACGTTATACTCATGCTGTTGGGGCATCACTCTTCTTTATGGTGGTCTATGTTCATATCATGCGTGGATTATATTACGGATCTTATAAGAGGCCGCGAGAAATGGTGTGGTTTATTGGCATATTTATATTTTTTGCAATGATGGCAACTGCCTTTATGGGATATGTTCTTCCATGGGGACAAATGAGCTTTTGGGGTGCAACAGTCATAACCAACTTATTTTCAGCCATACCTTTAGTTGGCAATAAAATAGTTATATGGTTGTGGGGTGGTTTTTCCGTTGATAACCCAACACTTAATCGTTTTTTTGCTCTTCATTATCTTCTGCCCTTCATTATTATTGCTTTAGCTATGTTGCATGTTGTTGCTCTGCATAGATTTGGCTCTAATAACCCAAGTGGAATAGAAGTCAGGTCAGGTAAGGACACTATTCCTTTTTATCCTTATTATATAGCAAAGGACTGCATAACTTTTGGTTTATTTTTTATAATTTTGTTTGGATTTGTTTTTTATGCCCCTAATTATCTTGGGCATCCTGATAATTATATAGAAGCTGATCCTATGGTAACTCCAGTACACATAGTACCAGAGTGGTATTTCCTACCTTTTTATGCGATGTTGCGCTCAATTCCAAATAAGCTTATTGGTGTACTTACCATGTTTGGATCTATTTTAGTTTGGTTTCTTTTGCCTTGGCTTGATAAATCAAAAGTTAAAAGTGGTGCTTATCGCCCATTATTTAAGAAATTTTTTTGGGTTTTTGCAATAAATTTTGCATTTCTTGCTTGGCTTGGGGGGCAGGAAGTTAAAAAGCCTTACATTACTTTAAGTAGACTCTCAACTCTTTATTATTTTTCATATTTTGTGATAGTTTTACCTTTACTTAGTAAGTATGAGAAACCAAAAAAATTACCAAAAACAATAAGCGATTCCGTTCCGGAGATGAAGTGATGCTGTTGGTTAAAGTTGCTCTGTTTTGTGTATTATTTCTCACTAATTCTCTTTCTGCAGAGGAGTTTAAACCTTTACCAAATAAGAAAATCGACTGGAGTTTTGATGGAATTACTGGATCTTTCGATAGAGAGTCAATTCAGCGTGGCTATAAAGTATACAAGGAAGTCTGTGCTGCTTGCCATTCAATGAATAGAATAGCGTTTCGTAATTTGCAAGATGTTGGTTTTTCTGAAGAGGATGTAAAACAAATTGCAGCCTCTTATCAAGTGAAAGATGGTACAAATGATTTGGGTGAAATGTTTGATAGGCCGGGAGTGTCTTCGGATTATTTTATTGCACCTTTTGATACAAAAGAAGCAGCTGCAGCAAGTAATAATGGTGCAATTCCACCAGACTTATCATTAATTGTCAAAGCAAGACATGATGGTGCAAATTATGTCTATTCACTACTAATTGGTTATCAGAACGGTGAACATGATGAGAACGGTTTATATTTTAATCCATATTTTTCAACAGGCAGGTTAGCTATGGCCCCACCGCTTTCTGAAGGAATGGTAGAATATGATGGTGCAAGGCAAGCCACAGTTGAAAATATGGCATATGATGTGGTAAATTTCTTACAATGGGCAGCAGAGCCAGAACTGGAGCGCCGACATAAACTTGGGCTAAAAATAGTGACATATTTTATAATTTTGACGGTATTTTTTGTCCTCACTAACAATAGAGTTTGGAGCCAACTCTATAAAAAAGGAAAATAGAACTTCATTTACGCTCGTTTTTATACCTTACTCAGAATATCATGTGTATTATGTAATGATAAATATATTATGAAAATATAGGAATTATGGCATTTCAAATAGTTACAAATTTTCAGCCAGCTGGGGATCAACCACAAGCAATAGATAGTTTAGTTGAAGGACTAAATAACAAAAAAAGAGATCAGGTTTTACTTGGAGTAACTGGCTCTGGAAAAACTTTTACTATGGCAAATGTTATTGCAAGAACAAACAGGCCTGCGTTAATTATGGCACATAATAAAACTTTAGCGGCGCAGCTTTACGAGGAGATGAGAGGATTTTTCCCTCACAATGCTGTTGGATACTTCATTTCTTATTATGATTATTATCAGCCTGAGGCTTATTCACCACAAACAGACACTTATATTGAAAAAGACTCTTTAATAAATGAAAGAATTGATATGCTACGCTATTCTGCTATATGCTCTCTTTTGGAGCGTAGGGACACGATTGTAGTTGCAAGTGTTTCTTGTATATATGGTCTTGGTTCGCCTGAGAGCTATCTCAGCATGACCTTGACTTTAAGTGCTGGAGATAAGATTCATGTTAATGACTTTCTGAATAATTTAGTTAATCTCCAATATAAACGTTCTGATGTCAGATTTGAGCGAGGATATTTCAGAGTGCGCTGCGATATTATTGATATATTTCCTGCCTATTATGAAAATAAAGCTTGGCGTTTATCATTGTTTGGTGATGAAATAGAAGAAATTTCTGAGATTGATGCCATGAACGGCAATATTATCAGACGCATAGATAAAGTCACCATTTTTCCAAATAGCTATTACACTACATCACGTGAGACTCTTTTGCAAGCAGTTCAACTGATTAAAAAAGAACTACATGAACGCCTGGATTATTACTATTCACAGAACAAAATTGTTGAAGCAAAACGCCTTGAGCAGCGTACTAATTTTGATATTGAAATGATGATGGCAACGGGAGTGTGTAAAGGTATTGAAAGTTATTCGCGTTATCTTTATGGAATGAAAGCCGGAGATCCACCGCCTACATTGTTTGAGTATTTACCTAAAGATGTAATTTTATTTGTTGATGAAAGCCATGTAACTGTTCCCCAGATAGGTGCAATGTATAGCGGTAATGAAGCACGTAAAAAGAAATTGATAGATTATGGTTTTAGGCTACCTTCTGCTTTTGATAACCGTCCATTAAAATTGGAAGAGTGGGAGGCAATACGGCCCCAGACTATTTACGTTTCGGCTACTCCAGGAAAATATGAGTTAGAAAAGACTAACCACGCATTCATAGAGCAAGTTATCCGCCCAACAGGACTGACAGATCCCATCTGCACCATAAAACCAACAGAGAGTCAGGTTGATGATGTGATTCACGAGGCGCAAGTAACAATAAAAAAAGGATTTTGTATTCTAATTACCACATTGACAAAAAAAATGGCTGAAAAGCTAGCTGAGCATATGAGTGAGCTCAGTATGAAAGTAACTTACCTACACTCAGATATTGGTGCACTGGAAAGAATTGAAATTATATGCAAATTAAGATCTAAAGAAATAGATGTTCTTGTTGGCGTTAACTTGTTGCGGGAAGGTCTTGATATTCCCGAGTGTGGGCTGGTTGCAATTTTAGATGCTGACAAAGAAGGGTTTTTACGATCAGAGACTTCGCTCATTCAAACGATAGGTCGTGCTGCACGCAATGTTGAAGGCAGAGTAATTTTATATGCAGACAAAATTACTAATTCTATGGATCGTGCACTGAAAGAAACTGAAAGGAGAAGAAAGAAACAGACAGAGCATAATACACTGAATAATATTGTACCAAAAACTATAATAAAGCCTATATCAAATACTTTACAGGAAAAAGTGGTAGTTGAGAATTTTAGTAAGAATGATCTAAATAGTTTGAAAAAGCAAATGTTGAAGCATGCTGAAAATTTAGAGTTTGAAGAGGCGGCAAAAATAAAAGGTATTATTGAAAAATTTAATAACAGACCCGTTACATAACTAGAAAAAAGATAAATGATTAATAGTTAAGCTGACTTTGATTTACCAAAGATTTGCAAAACTATTATCTAAGAACATATCTTGAAAGGACTTAAGTGGTTAAATATTAAAGAGTTCTTGAAGTAAGGAGAGCACACTATACGTCAAGCAAACAACGTTTACCTAAAATTCTGTGACATTAGCAGCTTTCTTGGCCCGTTTTCAGTAAACAGTGATTTTGTAATTCTTCTATATATTAGAAAAGTTTTTATTTTAATTAGCGTTAAACTATAGGCGCCTATTGTTTTTTAGCTAAAGTAAAGATCAAGTATCTGGAATTCTGGACATAAAATCCCCCTGTGTAAAAAAGATTAGAAAAAAGTGCAGCGCACATACAACAGATATGCACTAAAGAAGATACGCTACGCTTTTTGATTAAAAATTTGACTGAACAGTCTGCAGACAAAGATAGATTTTGAGCTCTTAAAATATCTCTAACTGTGATTATAATCAGATTTAAAATATATGGAAGCAATTTTTTACGTTAATATTTTAAATTAGGCCTCTTGCATAACTATATTAAAGGTTAGCACCAGCAATTACTCCTCATTATATATTTTATCGCATTAATAATTGCTATGTTTTTGCTCTCCCTATTGCTCCTTGTGCAACATTTAGCCTTGTAACTTATATCACTTGTTACCCTCCTATTTCTTGCTTTATTCTTTTTTTTCCTTTCAAAACAGGTTCTGAGTGGCAAAACATAGGTCCACTTTAATGTGTATTAAACAAGATTTTATAACTCTAATTGTCTTTGCTTGTGCTGTTCAACTGTGATATCAACCATTACATTCAATGGAAGATGATCTGATGGTATTTTTTCTCTTGGAACTATATCCTCTTTACCCAGGCCTTTTATACCGCACGGTGTATATCCCTTTATACCCGGGGATAAAAAGCAAAAATCTATTCTTTTTTTGAGATCATATACAGATTCTAACAATTAAAATCTCACAACAAATTTGTTGTTTCATAGCTTTTATATAATCTATAATTGCAACTGTTTTAACAGTAATCAGCGCCTAAAAAGGGGGTGATTATCAATGAATTACTTATAAAATAAACTTATGAAAAGTAGAGCTTGGTTCATTTGGCTGATCAGCAACTTAATTGTTATATTCAGCAATATGCAAATAATCTACACCTTTATAAGTGTGGATCTTGAAAAAGAACTTGGGATCACGATTGCGCAAGTTGCACTGGTTAATTCAGCATATACTTGGACTTTTGCTATCTCACAATTTTTTAGTGGGGCAATGTTTAATGTTTTTTCCAGCAAAAAAATTTATTTTCTCTCATTATCGATTATGATCTTTGGGTTTTTTATCCTTATTAGTAGTGACAGTTTTGTCCATCTAATTTTATCTCAATTCTTGATTGCAATTGGAGCATCATTTGGTTTTGTTGGAGCTGCTCATATAAGTAGCACATATTTTCCCATTACCCAATTTGGACTGATGTTCTCACTAGTGCAGACAATTTCAAGTCTTTCAGCTTTGATGATTCAAATGTTGTTCTCTAGCTTCCTTGCTGAAGGTATGGATTGGAAGAATTTGATTGTATACGTAATATTATTTGGCGTATCGATATTTGTACTTATGTTTTTTTATCCGAAAGGACTTTCAAAAAAAAGTTTGGAAAAATGCACAATAAAAAGCTCTATAAAAACAGTAATATGTTCTATACTAACGGTGCTAAAATTAAGAGATATCTGGATAACTTCAGTAGTAGGTGCTATTACTTTTGGAACATTTTTAGCGCTTAATATGCTGTGGGCACCAAGGTTACTAAGCAACTTAGAACTAAATACAATGGAGTTAGGTGTGGCAACTGCAATATTGTGGCTTGGTCTTGCAGTTGGTGCTCCAATTGCAGATTTAATCTCAAATCTATTTAAAAATAGAAGGCACGTAATCTCTGCTTTTGCCATATTGCAAGGTATTTCAGTTATTATTTTACTATACGGCAATTTAACAGTTCATATTATATACTTTTGTATGTTAATGTTTGGTTTTTTTGCAGGCGGACATATGCTTAATTTTACTGTTGGCAGTGAGATTGTTGAGCAGAAGTATATTAGCACATCATCATCCATTATCAATGGATTTATGTTTGTTATGAGTGGAATTTTAGTGTCAATTTTAGCACTTTTTTCAGATCATCAAATGGCGCTTTTCACAATATTTGCAATGTTAACATTTGCTAGTATTTTTAATTATGCTACAAAAGAAACATACTATAAAAATAAAGTAGCTGAATCTTGAGTCGACTGTTATATTATATTAACATACTATAATAAATTATGACAACAAAAGACACAACAGTAACTAAGGCAACAATAGCTGAATGTATAAACCAGAAAATTGGATTATCGAAAGAAGACTCTATTGCAATAATAGATGATATATTGGATGAGATAAAAACGAGCTTAGCAAAGGATGGGATAGTAAAAATATCTTCATTTGGAACATTTTTGGTTAAAAACAAGAAAGAAAGACCAGGAAATATACCAAAGACATTGGAAAGGGTAGTAATTCAAGCGAGAAAATCAATTTCTTTTAGACCTTCAAAAATGATGAAGAAATTAATAAATAACCGATGAATAAGGAAAAATTATTTTACACAATTGGAGAAGTAGCTGAAGAACTACATTTGGAGCAGCATGTTTTAAGATTCTGGGAAAGTCAATTCCATCAAATTAAACCCATAAAACGGAAGGGAAGAAGACTATATGATCATAAGTGTATAGAGGCAATAAAGAAAATAAAATATATGCTATATGAAAAAGGATATACAATAAAAGGAGTACAAAAGGAATTTGGTAACGATGTAGGAATTGACCATTATTCAAGAAATTTGTTGCAAGAACTTACCGATTTAAGAGACTATTTGACTGATAAAATAAATGAAGAAAGTAATAAATAGACGGAAAACACTATAAAGTTTCGTGAAAGTTGATATATCTAGAGATAAGTTTATGTGTCGTATAGCCTTGTTCTTTATATTATCAGCAATACTGATAAGCTGTGGCCTGCAAAAACCTGCACCTGTACTACTTAAAGGCGAAGAATTTTATGGAAAAAGAGACCTAGAGTACACAAGGGAGTATCATTTGATTAAAGAAAATGTTGATTCTTCGCTGCAAAAAGAAAGTAGAAAAGCCTTCGTAGATAAGGTATATAACAATAATGCACAAAGCATGTGTAAATTTGTAATACCGGTTAAAGGTGCAGTTATCTCTTCTGATAAAATATGTCAAGATGGCATAAAAATTACTGCTCAAAGTGGAACAAAGGTTATTGCTTCTGCACCTGGCAAAGTAATATACGTAGGCAAAGGCCTGAGGTGGTACGGAAATTTAATTATAGTGGAACATAAAGATAATTACATGACTATGTACTCCTACTTAAAAAACATACAAGTTGAAATTGGTGATAAAGTAAAACAAGGTCAAGTAATTGGATCTGCAGGTAAATCAAGCACACAAGATAAAGATCCGCAGATGTGTTTCACAATAAGGCATAATGGTCAAGCAGTCGATCCTTTAGTACATATAAACTGTGATTGAATTTATGAAATATGATTTTAAAAACGTTGAAAAATTCTACCAAAATAAGTGGGATTTTTCTGTAAGCAAAGATAGTAAAAAGAAGAAATGTTACGTGTTGGAAATGTTTCCATACCCATCTGGTAAGATTCATATGGGGCACCTGCGTAACTATGCAATAGGAGATGTTATAGCACGTTACAAGAGAGCTCGTGGATTTGAGGTTTTGCACCCAATTGGCTGGGATGCGTTTGGATTACCAGCTGAAAATGCAGCAAGGGACAATAACATTAACCCTGCAGCATGGACACAAGATAATATAGATAATATGCGCGCGCAGCTAAAATCTATAGGTCTTTCATACAATTGGGATCGTGAGCTCTCCACATGTGAACCTGATTATTACAAACACGAACAGAAATTTTTTCTGGATTTTTTAAAGCATGGTCTTACCTATCGAAAAGAGTCGTGGGTTAATTGGGATCCAGTGGACCAAACAGTGCTTGCAAATGAGCAAGTGGTTGATGGAAAAGGATGGCGATCAGGTACAGTTGTTGAAAAACGTAAGTTATCTCAGTGGTTTTTAAAGATTACTGATTTTGCTGAAGATTTGCTTCATTGTTTGCAAAGTTTAAAAAATTGGCCAGAAAAAGTCAAAACTATGCAAGAGCGTTGGATAGGAAAATCTGAAGGGGCAACTATAGATTTTGAAATAGTTGGCCTGAATAAGAAATTAAAGATTTTTACAACTTCTCCTCATACTTTATTTGGAGCTTCTTTTCTTGCAGTAGCAGCAGAGCACCCTATTGTACAAGACCTTAAGGACGAAGACATACAAGGCTTTATCGACAGTGTGAAGGCAAAGGGGGAGAATGATGAAAAAATCGGGATTTACACAAGATTAAATGTCAAACATCCATTTCTTGATAAAGAGTTGCCACTGTACATAGCGAATTTTGTGTTGATAGAGTATGGAGAAGGTGCGATTTTTGGTTGCCCTGCACATGATCAGCGTGATTTTGAATTTGCACAGAAGTATGGTTTACCGATTATTCCTGTAGTTTGTGAAGAGACCAAAGAGATCTTAAAAGAACCGTACTTCGGTGATGGAGTGATGTTCAATTCTGAATTCTTAAACGGACTAATGATTAATGAGGCAAAGGAAGTAATCATTAAAAAGCTTGAAGAAAAAGGAATAAGCAAAAAAACAGTAAACTACCGTTTGCATGATTGGGGAATTTCAAGGCAACGTTATTGGGGATGTCCTATACCTGTTATATATTGTAAAGATTGTGGAATTGTTCCAGTTCCAGAAAAAGACCTCCCTGTTGTTCTACCAACGGATGTAGAATTTACAAGTGGTGGTAATCCCCTGGACAAGCACCCAACCTGGAAATTTGTTGATTGTCCAAAGTGCGGAAAGCAAGCAGAACGTGAAACTGATACATTTGACACTTTTTTTGAATCTTCTTGGTATTTTGCTGCATTTTGCAGTGAAAATAAATCGATTAATAAAGATACTTGTAATCGTTTTATGCCTGTTGATTATTACATAGGTGGAATAGAACATGCAATTCTACATTTGCTTTACTCAAGGTTTTTCTGCCGTGCTTTAACTAAATGTGGCTATTTTGACATTAAAGAGCCTTTCTCTACTTTAATCACTCAAGGAATGGTCTGTCATGTAACTTATAAAGATGAGAATGGCAAATGGCTCTTTCCCGAAGAAGCAAAAGAGTTGATTGCGAAGGGTGCTAAGATCCAAGTTGGAAAAGTCGAAAAGATGAGCAAGTCGAAAAAGAACACAGTTGACCCAAACTTTATCATAGAGAAGTACGGTGCTGATACTGCTCGCTTGTTTGTATTGTCTGACACTCCTCCGGAAAAAGATATGGAATGGTCAGATGATGGCGTAGAAGGCTGTTCTCGCTATATAAATAAATTGTGGCGTATGGTAATGCAGCTAAGGCCTGTGAATATACACTATAATAATGAAGGCGTTACAGGTAAACTTCTAGCATATAGAAAAAAAATCCACAAACTCTTACACGGACTTACAGATGACTTGGAAAACTGCAGATTAAACTGTGTGGTAGCAAAGTTTCGTGAAATGACAAATTTAATAGCTGAAATAGACGTAAAAACTGGAAAATCTCTTATTGATGAAGGTATATGCATACTAATCAGAGTAATTGAGCCATTCATGCCACACCTGGCTGAAAATTTATGGCAAGAAATAGGAGGTGAAGGCATGCTATCTTGGCCAAAAGCTGATGAATCACTACTAATTGATAATATGGTGACTGTAGCAGTGCAGATCAATGGAAAGTTACGTGCGACCATTGAAGTGGCAACTGATTTACCTCAAGAAAAATTGAAGAAAATAGCAACAGATTCTGTATCTAACAAAATCGATCAAAGCAAAATTCGCACTATATATGCTGTACCAAATAAGATAGTAAACATAGTTATATAAAAATTTTGAGTAGCATGCCCCTAATTTCGTAGGTATACTTTTTTTGATATGAGATTATATCTTTTTTAATATAAAGGATATATACTTGTGCATTATATATTTTTTTGTATGGGTAGTTATATGAAAATAAAAGGATTGTGTGTTTTAGCTGTGTTGCTCACTTCATCTCTAGTAGGTGCAGCTAGTAATAAAGCAACTAGTAATAGTGCAAAAGAGCAGTACTACGCAGGTTTAAACTTTGGTGGTGGATGGGGCGGTAGCTTAAAAATAAAGCCAGGCTTAGTTTTTGGTTATAATTATGATAAAAGCTCTAAGTTTGAACTTGAGGTTCTCACTGACGTAAGTGATATGTTTGGTAAAGAAGAAAAGAAAATGGGAACTAGCTTATTAGCTAATTATCGTTATTATCCTGACGTTGACATTGATCCTGTGAAACTATATGTCAGTGGAGGTTTAGGAGGACATGTACAAGTATATCCTTTTGAGATTGCTGGCACTGAAACAATAGATAAAATACTTGGTATTATTTCCTATAAATTGAAAGTTGGTGTTGATTATGAAATTGCTCCACAGGTAGTTGGTACAGCTGCTTTAAACGTAGGCGGGCAACTGAGTGGTCTAAAAGCAAAACAAATACCTGATATAATGCTGGAAGTAGGAGTACGCTATAATTTTTAATGCTGGATAATATTGTATACATGTTTAATGTTTAGGTGTAACCATAAGCAATGCTCAAAACTTGCTGCCAGCATGTTTGAACACTTATTCCAGTCTGTTTTAAGGAAGTAATGTGTATGAATTATATGAGAACGATGAAAGTGTTCGCTGTGTTGATTGCTTTAGCAAGTACAGCTAGTAATGGTACAAGTGAGTTAGAAGATCAGTACAAAGATCGGTATGAAGATCAGTACAAAGATCAGTATGAAGACCAGTACAAAGATCAGCATGAAGACCAGTATGAAGATCGATATGAAGATCAGTACTATGTAGGTTGACCTTACCCAGAAAAAGTAGACAGGTAGTTAAGACGTTTTTTTCATGAAAATGATGAATCAAATTTTTCAGGAA
>DWUN01002581.1:0-13547 GCA_018249975.1 Passova gellias | reverse complement strand
GCATATTTTTATATAACACATAATATAACAAACCTTTTACCATTCCACTCTCAGTTACATGATCTCCTCTCAGAACGAGCATGGTATATTTTAATCGCAAAATAAAAAATTGACATTGAAAAAAAAATACTGACATAATGGCGCTTGAACGTTACGCGGGGTGCCCAATAGGTAGACGTCGTGGAGAGCCAATGCCATATGAACACCGTGAACTTGAAACCTGAAATAATAATAGCATCAATATATAAAGGCCACCCTTACATTGCGGCTTCTAAAAACAAAAGACCTAATCTTTAAGCTATTTATAACCACTATAAACATCATTCATCTATACTATCTATACTAATATTATATAGAGGAAATATTTGATTGTTTGTTTGTTTGTATTGAATAGGTTCCGAAACTACTAGACCGATTTCTAAATAACATATTACTAGGATGATATATTGTAATACCCGTTTACCTTGGTATCCTAGATAAGAACTCGATAGCAGGCTCAAACTGTCCAGTCAACGCCAACACTTGGAAGTAAACAAGTGGCTTCTCGTAAGCATGATAATGTGTTTCGCCTGTAAACAATAATCACAGTACTGTAATTCATGTAATCAATCTAACTAATTGCGTATCATTTAATGGGACCTGTGACGCTACTGAGCTAATCCGAATAAACCTTATGTGTTGACAAATTCCGTTTTGGAATATTTGTAACTTTATCCTGTTAAGTAAATAAAATAATTTGAATATCTTATTGTATAAAACAATATTCTTTTTAAATGAAAATTACGTTCTAATTCAGACAACGAACTTGCTTATATATTTATATATTGTGTACATAGGTAAATGTGGTTTCAGCGATACACGTACCGTACTCCTCGAGAATGAGTTTCTGCAGGTCGCCGTAGGAGAATGAGGCGCGCGCGCGCACCAGCGCCAACTTCAGCCACAGGTAGTCGTCGGCGGCGCGCGCCACCTCCGCGTGCTCGTCGCTGGCGTCGCAGCACCCCACCACGCAGTACACCTGTACACGCCCAAATTAAATTTAATTGTTTACTTATTGCAACAACAATACATACTACTATATCCAAACTTGTTTATTATAGGGTAAATGGTCATGTGTTCTACTTTACCATAACGATGATGTCCACATTAACAATGGTTTGTTGTTGTTTTTGTTTTAGCTATTGCAATTGGGACAGGCAAAATAATAATATGTCAACACGTTTGACATTTGATTGGTATTTCAATTTTTATATTAACCTTTACAGTCATCTTGATTATTATCGATATTTGATTTTAGTAACGATGGTGATTAACACGGCTTCCGGTAGGAGTCAAATGGCAGAAATCCTCACGTAAGCAAAAAACATTATGCTCCTTTACTGTTTGTGAACTGTATATTTTACTTTTTATCATTATTTAATGCAAATTAAATAATGTAACATAAGGAATAAAATCGAAAAGGTTTATCACTGATTTAAGAACAATATTAAAAGATTCCATGACTTACAGAATGATCGAAGAAAAGACTATTAAATTAATAAATACATACAGCTCGTTTGTAGGGATCGGTCGAGTTGCGCACTTGTATCCTGTACTGGAAGTTGATGCCTGTTTGCAGTTTATCACTTAGTGGCTTTTCTGGACTTTGCATATATTCCTCTAAAGCGGCGATAAATTCTTCGTGATCGCGTCTGTAATGTAATACCGAAAAATTACACCTAACTATTATGGACGTAAACAGTGTAGTAAAACAAAATGAAACAAAACTTACATAGAGAAACTTATATAGAAATTTCTAAGTTGCTTGAATAAGTGTATCGTCATTATGAGAGAAAGTTATGGTCCAATTAGTGTTATAATAAAAACGCTAAAAAAAGTTCATCTAGTAGGACAGAGTTCATCCGTTACATTCATCTAGTGGGACAGAGATATTTGACGCTCGGTGCATTCTGCCCACCACGTTAGGGACCCGGGCGTGATATTGTGTTGTTGTTGTTGTTTATTAGTACGCAAGTAATTAAATTAGTATAACATACTTGATTATATTTTCTTAATTATGAGTGACACGAATATATTTGAGAGCAGTATACACATACCCAGCCTTTCTCAAACAATGCAGTGCTGCATTAGGATCGCCACTTCTCAGGCAGTAATACACCATGGGCCAGAGAGGTCGTTCATCGATCACACCGTCAGTGAGGCCTTGAACACTCTGGCCTTGCAGCCGCAGCCCCACGAACCCCCGCACCAGCGGGTACGTGCCCGGTTCCCCGCCACGCATTGCCGCCGCCGGGTTCGTGCGAACAAAGTCACTCATGTAAAGTTTATATCTGTAATATTTACATATGTTTATTAGTATTCAAACATTATAAATACCTTATTATATGTATAAAAAGATTTGTCATAAACAATCTAATGTTACAAAAATAAGACAGTATTGATAATCTAGATGTGAATATCTTTGCATAACCTAACATGTACAAACCTTTTCTCCAAATATTTCTTCCCTTGCGCTATTAGGCACTGCTGGATAGCTGGATTACCTCTGACTTTGAGTGGGTCTTCATCTCTGACGAGGGCTGGTATATTAGCCATGGTTTTAATTATTTCCCACATTTCTGTGACTTTCTAGAATTTATGGAAGGATTATTGAATATAAACTACATGACTTATAATTAGCCAGAGAATAAAAATCTTACAGCCATTTAAATGGTTAAAAAACATAGGGCCATTGATAAGAAACAACTTATTTTTTATTATACTTGAAAGAAAAAGAATAAACCTATACTACCTAATTTATTCAAATGTAGCAGAAGCTTGTAATGAAATATTGAATAGTTTAATTTATACAACAATCATCCTTATCTCAGTGTAACTAACTGATCTTACGCTCCCTATATTATTTCATTGTTTTTTTAAGGGCTTACCATTACATTTTAGTTCATATAACAAGCAACTCATCTTTCGAGGATATAATAATAAATATATTATCTTACAGGATCATTGAATTCCTCGGCAACTTGTGAAAACTTTTGATGCAAGTTAGTTTTAGACTTGGCACCTTGGAACACAAGCTTATTGTATTGATTCACTTGTCGCGCATATGCAGCCTCTATGTTGTCTAGCATGGAATGGCCGAACTTCTTTGGTGTATCAGCAATACTGGGTGGTTCCGGGGCCCGCTTCAAGTCCAACCAGTTTTGAGACGGACCAATCATAGCGTTCATTAACTTGATTTTTTCTCTGTTCCATTCTGATAGCATGTGTTCCCATTTCTGATCTTCAGTTGTTTGAAGGGACTAAAAACAATTACATTATAATGAAGTTGTCTTACATTAGAATACTAACAGTTTCTCCATAAAAATAAAGATATTTATAAAAATAGAAAAATATTTAGATTATATACATTTCTGATCATTACAACCAGTATGATCTGTTCACTTACATTTTTATTTACTTCGTCAATAAGAGACAAAATAGCATTCTCTCTTTCATTCTTCAAGAAACTCTCTATATCAGAGTCTGCTATCGGTTGTAGTGGTTCAAATGTGCGCTTTGAACTAAGAGTCTCTAATTTTTGAGATATTTGTTGCAGATCGATGCCTTTAGATCCAAATAATAGGTGCCTATAAAAAAAATGAATACATGTAATGTAAATAACGGACGTAGACTATATTAATCTTTATTGTACTTCAAATGCTATGTATAATTCTGTAACTAGTGCCATTGTATACAAACTTACGCTTGGACATCATTAGAGCCGGATTGAATTACTCTGGAATATAGTTCGTGTGAGGCCTCCAGTACTTGCCCTAAGGACCTTTCAACCCTTGGCAAGTCCTCGTTCCCTTCGATCTCTGTGGTTAATTGCTCGGCTTGTTGTAAAAGTTTGCTAAAATCGTCGTCGCCCATCGTGAACCGAGGTTATGTTTTTATAATCGATACTATCTGTGACGTTTGTTGTAAAGGACAGTATAAATGTGATATTACTTTACTAATACACAATAGTCTACCATTATTTAGTTATTGGTATAAAAATGTAATAGTAAAAAGTTATAAAATACAGTCAAAATTTTGTAGAAACAGCGGCGCGTCGGTTTAGTTTGATTTCCAATGACATTGACAGTTAATTACTGACATTATTCATATTTTGACGTTCATTTTTTTACTATTTTCTAGACATTGGCAGCTTTTAGTCTTAGAGGCTAGAACAATGGAAATGCACGACACTATATTACCAGTGTGAACCAATATTAATTTGCGGAACAGATGAAGTTAGGTTTATGTTGTTTAATTTTATTAAGAGCGTTAAAGGATTGACGCGTTTCAATAAAATATATTGATGTTTTATTTCATTTGATTTATTGGATATTTTACATTGCATGTGCATTATAACAAAATAGTTTACATTATAAGAAATGTCTTTGATTTATCATTGCCTTTTTCTTTCTTATTTGCTATTCTTGAACCAAATTGCAAGGCTCGTTTAGGCAGTGTTGCAACTTCAGTGAGGCCAAGATTAAAAGCAACAAGCCTTAACGTTAATTTGTCTCCTATACCACAGGGTAATCTTTCACTAGGAAAACATCTGAAAAGAATACAAAAATATATTATTATAGTCACCGATTTTTAAATTTAGTTTTAATAATTAGTAGTGAGAAATAATTCTCACTTCAACCATGGCTTTAACTTCAACACATAATCAGTAAATTCTTGATCTAGATATGGCATTCTGGGTTGCCTGCCATGATCACATATAACTCTATTATCTCGGGCAAGATTTCTATAAGAAATTCTTTTCCAATCCAATGATAATTCTTGAGAGAGTCCATTCCATCCTCGTCTTTTGAATGCATTCCTATGCCTTACATATCCACCAAATAACTCATCAGCACCTGATCCCAATAGTAGAACCTATAAAAATCAAATTTCCATTAAGGAAAAATATCTTTACCACACATTTTTAATTTAAGTATCTTTGATCATGCAATTTTTTAAATATAATTATGACTTATCAACAAAAATAACTGTTTTAGGGAACAAGTATTTTATACCCTGCACGGTGATGTATCATTATCATCTTTGCCTAATGCAGCAAACCATAGAGCAGAACCAAGACTCTCATCTAGTACTGTATATCGTGGGAACACAAGATCTCCTATAGTACTAGCTTGAAATTCTTCTAGTTTCTGTTTGGTCACATTTACTTCACGGAAAAGCCATTTCCTAAAAAAACAATATTTTAATCGTACAGCTAAAAGGACACGAAGTCTCTAATATCAACATTATTGCTAAGCAATTTTTGTTTTTGTGTTGAAAAAATTTTGAAACATGTTGAAATTATGCTAATTAAACATAGCTGCAGGTGGCAGTCTTCCTAGCTAAATAAATAGGTATCAATTACTAACTATTAAACGAATTATTAATTACTTTTGTAAGGACAGAGATATTTGGCACTTGGTGCTTTTTCCCTACCCCGTTAGGGACCGGGCATGATGGTATTGTTATTATTATCATTTCAAAAAGTAATTTAAACAATTTAAATTTTTGAAATAACACAGTGTACCTAGATTTGCATTTTTCTTTCAGCTCCTCCAGAGATTTTCTTCCAGTGATTCTATCTGGCACATCGTAGGATGCATTTTCTGTCATTTTAAAAGCCACATTAATGAGGTCTATAGATTGATCCTCGGGTACATGCTTGTCAGCTAGAAAAGCTAGAATTGTACAATCCAAACCCCCAGAAAATAAAATTCCAACAGCACAATGATTACATGCGACATTTTCTTTCCTTATACATACTTTGCATTTTTGCGGTTGTTTCTTCAATCTGATTTTTATACTTCTATCTAGTAATTCGGTAATCTGTTTGACTGATTTCAAAATGATCTCATTTTCTAACAGTTCTTTCATTATTGTTAATTTGCATGTATGTTTTGAAGCTACGTTTTCTATGTGTGTTATTATATGGTCCTAGAACAATTAGTGTTATTAATAAGACCACTTTTGATAATAACCACTATCAAAAATGTTTGACATAAAAATATATTCAAAGAATCCGCTTTTAAAATTAGTCTCTGACCGAAATTCAGTATTTAATTATTATCAGAATACTTGGTCTGCATGACCCTTTGATCTTGATATGATTTTAAAAACTTACCTCACATTTAATATCACATTCTGTATCAAATTCAATGTCAAACTTATCATCAGGTTTAGTTTGTTGTGTCTGAACTATTTCCATCCATTCTTCGGTGGTATAATGTTCACCGCTTCCGAAATTATTCCATGCATATAGAGTTATTTTATTCGTCCTAATGTTTAACTTGTATATGTGTGTCGCTGGTACTTCTATACATTTGTGCTTTCTATCTGAGATGGAATACAAAATGAGATAATATTGAGTCTAAAGCAACTAAAAATACACAATGCTCAACTGTGCAACTTTGACACTGGTTACCTATTTGATCATGGAGACTCATATATCACAGTATTAATTCTAATTACTAAAATAATATTATAGATTTTAAATAAAAACTTACCTAAAACACTTGCCAAAACTAATGAAATCTCATCTTTATAACACAATAGGGATGTCCGCCCAATCCTGTCTCTACAGAAATATAGATACATTCCTGATTTATCATAGTATACTATACTGAACGGACCTTTCAGTGAATGTAGAACTGATAGTATGTGCTGGTCTGAAGAATTAATCTATAAATAAAATTACTAATTAATTCTTACTCATTTTCTCATTTCATCAAACTTGTTCATATTTAAAAAATAATACTTGCATTTAATTTGTCCATTATAACTTGCGTATCACTTAAATTGGTATCCCATGTATGATCAAAGATATCCCCGTTAAATAGTAGAACACCCGAATGATTTTCCAACGGTTGTCTTGTGGGAGTTGGGCCCTGCATCCAAAGCACTGCTCCATAGAAAAATATATTTACCTTATCTACCACATGTGATGAATGCACACAATCTGGACCTCTTTTTTTGATCCTTTCCAATGTTTTAGCATCCTAAAATAATAAGAAATCTATGTTTTTATAACGATGACTTAATGTTAATACATTTTAAAATGCATTCTTACTTGAACTTTACTGGTCCCATGATAAATCAATTCGCAGAATATACCGCACATATCAACATTGGTTGGTATATTTTGGTTTCCTTATGAATGAGATATATTTTGTTTACGTTACGTACTACAAAATACATGTGTGCTGTAGTTTAATAGTTTTCATTGACCATTTGACATTTGACAGATATTGATATGTTCGAAAATTTTAAAACAGCAGGATATAGTATATATATTAAATAAAGATAGCGCAAAAAGGATTTAATAGAATACAATTTAAATTGATGACTAACCACATCATGCATTAGGTTACACTTTTATTAAAATCGATATTTTTATTAAAATGATGGTGAAACAGAACTTCGGTTTTGACATTTCGTCAATACGTCCATAGCTCTTTGTCTATGATCTCAGAATCTGTCATTCTCATCGTATGTCTATGGTATGTTGTATTTACATAAATAAAAAATATTTCAATAAAACAGTTATTCAGGTTTAATTCGTCCGATTAATCAGACTGAGATAGCAAAATGACATCAAACGAAAAAGAACCAGATAAAAATGAAAATGTTAGTCCTGAGGAGGTTGAAAACACTGAAGAGGATGAAAAAACTGCGCTTAATGAATACGTTTGTAACCTCGAGGCCAGGATCAAGCAGAAAAGTGATATGCGTAACCAAAATTTAAATTGTGTCCGGCCTCCTGATAATCATTTCTCTAAACTTGATTCAGGGTTAAAGAAGAATACGACATTCGTAAAAAAATTGAAGTCATTTAGTGCTACACAGCTAGACACACTATTGAAAGACTTTGGCGTCCTCAATCTTACAAAGTATATATCCGAAGTGGCCGCAGCTATAACGGAAGCCAAGTTAAAAATGTCGGACATTCCAGCGGCAATATCGTTATGCTCAACATTACATCGAACTTATGCGGAATTTTCGTCCAATTTCTTTGAAAACTGGCAAAAAATATTAACTTTCAAAACTACTGATAAAATTACGAATTCATCAAAGCTGCGAGTCGATTTGAGATTTTACGCAGAATTAATTGCGGTGGGTATATTTACAAACAAAACTGGACTACCTCTTCTGGGTAATGTGCTGACTGTTCTCATAAATATGGACAAGGAGGACCACAATAATATACCGATTCTGTTATCGTTTTGTAAGCATTGTGGGGAAGATTATGCAGGGCTCGTGCCAAAGAAAATGAAGGATGTTGCAGAGGTATGGCATTTAGATGTGTATAAATAATGAATTTCTGTTTATTTGAATGTTTAATAATATAAAATCAATAAACAGTGAAACAGCAGGTATCAGCTAGTTGTATATACTTGTATTATGTAAATAGTGATTTTATGATATCCAGCTAACTCCCTTTTAGAAGCACAATATTACCATCCCAAGGAATACATTCCTACCAGCAGATAAACAAACAGCGGTAAGGAGTCTCCTGAAGGACTACTTCACATCTCTCACACGGCACTTAATGGCTGAGAGAGCACAGCTCCAGGCGTTGCACGTTGCTAACCAAAGGACCCTGCACACAAGAGGAGAACTTTCACAGGAGAGAAAGGACCAGTTGGAACAGCACCAGGTAAAAATAAATTCAATAATTTCCATTTAATATCAATGCAAAACTTAAATAATACCTTTAAAATTGTCATATTGAGAATGATCACATTGATCAAAGAACTATTTGATACTGCAATCCCAACTTGACCTTCATGTGCAGTTTTTTTTATGAAATCAACCTGTATTACTTAGTTATAATAACATGTTTAATGAGCGTTAAGTCTGAGTATTCTGATAAAGTTGCTACCATAACTTAGTGATTACAATATTATTTGTGTTCTTAAATTCACTCTAGCAACGTCACACACTTCTGGAAAAGCTATCCAAATTGACAGAACATATATTTTTCAGGCTACTTATGATAAATTGCTGATTGGTGCTCAAAATTTTGCTGATGTGTTAGGTGAAGAATTAGGTGAAGCTGGTGAGCCACCAACTCTGTCTATGGCCGTAATAGAGACACAAGGCACCGTCACCATTGGAGGTAATGAGGAGTTCAACATGCAGGCCGGTACTGATCCATGGCAGGATGAAGACACCAGGACATTTTATACTAGTCTACCTGATCTAAAAGTTTTTATGCCTAATTATCAAGTGAAAGATGTAAGTTGGTTTTAAGCATACTTTTAAACTACCATATTAATAAATACAATGTATGTGCCAAAGTTACTTGATATTTTTTCTTTTGGGCAGAATTAAGCCATTTATAACCAGTCTTAAACAGGTACCATATTTTCTCCCATACTCCCTGATTCCTTCTCGGATTCTTTCAACAACTCTAATTAAACTGATATTCCTCAGTAGCAGACAGAAGGCTCTATGTTTAACATAGTTGTCTGAACCCATTCTCCCATGTCCCATTGACTATTACCAATAAGCCCTTAATCTCAGAAATGTCTAAGTTATTACATCCATTAATTCACTTCCCTTGAAACTATGTCAGCTTCTTAGCTGTAACTTTGTAAAGCTGTGTAGGGCAGTGGCATTAATAAGACACGATAATTGATGAAAATATTCCCCACCTTTTAGACAGTTAACATCAAGTAAATCACATTTTTTTAGATACTCATGTTAAAATGCATCATCAATTCACCAACTCTCTAGCTGTAGAGTCCCATGGTTTGTCTTGTGCAAATAGTTTGTTCTGTAAAAAAAGAACTACTTAAAAATTCAAATTTATACATTCTAGGCGGTGAAGAACAAGCCTGAAACTGTGACTGAAGAAATGTTGGATGAGGAACTTAAGGATGATGAACTAAGTGATAATGAAGAGCCACCGACAGTCCCAGAGGTTGAACAAGAAGAAACACAACCTACGAATATTTCAAACAAGTATGTATCATAGTATCATTATAGAAACTCTAAACACTTTTAATAATAAAAATATCAGATTAGTAAGTAGATCAGTATTATATTTTCATCTATAAATGTGAAATTTAATACTATAACATAGATTAAATATCTGTAAGGAACAGTTGAAGTCAATGTTAATGTTTACAATTGTTTTACTATCAATCTCTTCCTATTTACTTCACAGATACGCATTTGAAGCATTTTTAAATTCCCTTCCGAACTGCATCAACCGAGAACTCATTGACAATGCAGCTGTAGATTTTGTACTGAATTTGAATACAAAAAATAATAGACGGAAAGTAACAAGGGTGCTTTTTAGTGTCGCCAGAACAAGGCTGGATTTATTGCCGTTTTATTCAAGATTTGCGGCAATTCTCTATCCAGTGCTACCGGATGTTTGTGTAGATCTTTGTCAAATGTTAAAACAGGACTTTAAGTATCATGTCAGGAAAAAGGATCAGATTAATATTGAGTCCAAGGTGAGATTAGAGAATATTTTTTTATTATAAAAAGAAGATGGGGGATCTGAAATAAACATTAGTAGAAAAAAAATTAAACATTATTTAGAGAAGATGAAATCACCTGGCTGCTTGTCCCGGCCTCTTGTTCTTTTTATTAATGACAAGCTGAATATGTTGCCCAAATGTTAAGTGATAATTGGCTCTCAATTTCGCCCACTTATTTTTATCCATTGAAGCCAAGACTAAAGACTCCGTCTTGTAACAATACTTTTATTATATTCTATTTTAGGTGAAAATAGTGAGATTTATTGGTGAACTGGTTAAATTCGGTTTGTATTCTAAAAGGGAAGCGCTTTACTGCCTCAAAGTACTTTTACATGATTTCAAACACCATCACATTGAAATGGCTTGCAATTTACTCGAAACTTGTGGAAGATATTTATATTGTAATCCCGACACACATCAGAGAACAATGATTTATTTACAGCAAATGATGAGAAAGAAGGTAAATATTCTGATACCTATTGAAATAATACAATTTGAATAGATATTGTCACATATTTTAATAAAATGTATATTTCAATTTACCCTTAGACTGTTTCGGCACTAGACTCTCGGTACGTGACACAAATTGAAAATGCATTCTATTATGTTTGCCCTCCCGAGACTCCAGCGCAACCTAAGGAAGAAGAACCTGCTATGCATCAATTCATTAGAAAAGTTTTGCACGAAGATTTGCAGAAGAGTAATGAGGAAAAAATATTGCGTTTGATGCGCAAGTTAAATTGGGATGACCCGGAAATTTCAGCAGTGGCAATCCAGCATTTGGCTGGTGGATGGAGAGTACGAGCCAGTTGCAGGAGAGCACTGGCTCGCATGACAGCAGATTTGGCGGCTTGGCAGGAAGCGGTAGCGCCTGCAGTTGTTGACACTATCCTTGAAGAAATTCGTGTCACAATGGAAGATCCGCATCCCAGATATCATCAGAGAAGGATAGCAACAGCGAGATATCTCGGAGAACTATACAACTACAGGTTGATAGACTCTCGCGATGTTTTCACCGTTCTCTATTCCTTTATTACTTTTGGCGTTACAAACGACCACAGTAATATCTCACCCCTCGATCCTCCTGAAAACGTTTTTAGGATTAGACTTGTATGCGCCTTACTTGAAACTTGCGGCGCATATTTTAATAGCGGATCGAGTAAAAAAAGATTGGATTACTTTCTGATATTCTTTCAAAACTACTATTGGTTCAAATATTCTGATCCTTATTGGAATGATGATAATCAATTCCCTATTTACGTGAAGTACATATATCAGGAGTGCCTGACCAGTTTGAGGCCTAAGATGACATTGTTTAGCAGCTGGCAACAATGTAAGGACGCCATAGAGGACCTACGACAGACACTTTATCCTGAGTTAGGTGAAGACGAGCAGTACGACATGGATGATCAAGGAGAAGATGGGGTTAATGATGGACTAGATACCATTATTGAAACGGACGATGAAACTGATAATCTTCCAATGGCGGAAAGTTCAGATGAAGATCCAAATACAGAAAACACTGGTAATGATGATACTGATGTACAACAAGACGATGTGATGATGGAACCCAGAAGACCAGCGTCAAAACCTGTGAGTGTTATTCCAAATTTTTTACGTTCTTCCTCAAAGAACATGAAATGAGCCAGTCATAACAAGCTCTAAAGTAGTAAATGGACTAATTATTGCCTAATGATCTAATAAAATATGGTAAATGTTTTAGACTATTTAAACAAATAATGTGTTACTCATTTTACTACAATTACAGGTGGAAGATCTTGAATTTGAAAATGCTTTTGAAAAAATGGTCATGGAAAACATAGCAGAGAGGCAACGCGAGAACAGACCCCAGCAGAGGGATATAGCTGTGCCAATGACATGTCGACAGACTACAAAGAAAACTTATGAGCAGTTATTGGTAAGTATGGGTATTGTAACAATATGAAAATATTTACAAAGTTATCAATTGGCAAGAATTATAACTGGTAGCTTCCGATGAATATTTTTTTTAATATATCGTGTTTTAACAGCTATAATTATTAAATAACAAGATATAGTATAATATATTATGTTAAGTACAAGTATATATCGATATAACAGGACCATTAAAAACAAACCTACTGATAAATTTTTTCCTATCAAGAATGTGGGATATAAATAACATTGTGTCTTTTTATATTAACATATGTTAGCAATTCAAATGAATATTTTTTTCTCCTACAGCAAGGCAAAGAAGGTGTGGAATTTGTTCTGATGGTAAGAAAGGGTACGAAACCACAATACAAGTCATTCAACGCCCCACCGGAGCTCGCCAGTAACCTACAGCAACAAGCCTTAGCAGATAAACAAGAAATGGAAAGAGTGAAAAGGTAATTTCGTTATTAACTGAGTTATATAATTGCAAATGAAAATTGATAATCTCTCATTTCTGTGACATATCATGTATCAGCTTGATATGTGGTGGTAGTTTTCTAATTAATAAATATTTTTGGTAATAGGTTGACTTTAAACATTTCTGAACGACAAGAAGAGGAAGAATACAGCGCGGAAAGTGGTGGTGGATCAGGAGGAATTGGCAATCCCAATAGAGGTCTCCATGCGCGCCAGAAATACCAGCATCCAAAGGGCGCACCCGATGCAGATCTGATATTTGGACCTAAAAAATTTAAATGAGTGACACTAATAAATTTATACCTATCTACTAAGAAATAACAAGCATTAATAAAACTTTCAGCACTTTTTTATTAGATGTTCAAAAATATTAAAAGATTGTTAAAAAAACACTGTTTCTTACTTTTTCTTTAATAAACAATAGAGCCAATCTAAGTCTGCAGAGTGATATTCTAATTTGAATTTGGAAACATTTATTCGTATATAATATACTAGCTGAACCGGCAAAACGTTGTTCTGCCATATAGATTATAACAGTATTTCTCTACTATATCTTCTTTCTTATCTTAATATATATAAATCTCGTGTCACAATGTTTGTCCTCAATGGACTCCTAAACCACTTAAC
>DWUN01002580.1:0-13548 GCA_018249975.1 Passova gellias | reverse complement strand
TGGAATAGGTGGTGAGCCTATTGCCATTCACCGGGCACACATCCAGACTCTGAGTCACTACTAGAAATTCTAAATTAAAAAAATAATATATAGGTATTTTTAGTTTATTTATTTACGATATTAATATATCAAAATGTTCGTAAGCCGTGGAGACAAAAGCGGAAAAATAAATGAGAAACTGTTATTTGTGTCCGCGAAATCGCATCGCAAACATCGGCTAGAGGTCGTTGACTCCCACCCTCTCCATACCCCTGCGCTGCGGCGGGGTTTGAGCAGAAGGAGGGTTGACGGGAAGCCGTAGACGCGGTTTGACACTTCCTCAGGAAGACCTTTGAAGTAACACGAAAGACGCGCCCTACGTCGCAAGGTGAACACGGGTTTTAGTCGCTCAATATTCTTTTAATGCAATCGCGACAAATATGGCATTGCTTAGAGTTGGCATTCCTTAAACCAAAGTAAAATATTGCTATTAAAACAATAATTTCTTTTTTTAATGCGAATAAAAGTTCTATATAAAATATTAACTTTATTCAATAGAATATATTCCGTTATTCTATGACCTTTCTTGATTAAACCCTCAGGAAACTTATGATTGTTATCAGCGAAAACACTTATGTGATTCACAACAAACGTGAGTACTGACATTTTTACCTTTTATAGTGTCATAAACTACGAAACAAATGATGATGCAAGGTCGCAGATATATGGGGGATGTGACATCATTTCTGAACTGCGCTCCAATAATCTTGTACGTGTCGCTAAAGATACACGAGATCTGACCTTGTCGCGACGATTCCTTTGAATTTGTAAATACTAATCTTCATACAGACAGACATAATCTTTCTCTGATGCAATTCAACTTTCACTATCATGTTTTCTGGTTTCGAGTAAGATAGTTTTCGATTAATGTTATTGAACAGGCTATTTAAATACGTATTAAGTTTGTTTGTTAAACAAAAAGTTTGTATTCATTATTTTTGTAATGTTTTTTTCTATTGTATTGTATTTTGATTGATTTGTGTTCAGCGAATTTATTTTTTTTCACACGGAATCCAACATCGTGTTTTTAATGTGAGAAAGACATTACCGATTTGATTCTATCAGTACAAAACAAACAAGACGCTTTTTATTAGAGAAAAACAAAAATACTTATGTTGCAAACTCTATACATCAATATATGTATAGCTCGAACAATAAATATTGAAGGCGAATATAGTCGTGCAGTAATAATTATGGTTGTTTGTAAAGAGGATAAAGCTCTTGCACATAATAGATTTTTCTTTAATATATTTTGATGTTCAAAAACAAACAAGCAAACAAGCAGTAGTAACACGTGGCAACCCATAAAAACCTTACACCAACCTTATCAATTAAGGCATTATAAAATAGTAACAAATACGCCAGGCATTTCATCCATTGTACGCTTACAGAAAACACTAATTTGCCGCTTTGACATAAAAAAAAAGATAGTCTAAAAACTGTTCCTTAGCTAACGATAAAAATGGAACAGCAAAAGTGTTGATGCAAAATTCCCACGACGCGGACAAGGGGTAATGCGTTTAAAACATTACACATGCAAATGCATGCCAACTCGCTTAGTCCGCAAAAAACAAAGCGCACAGCGGTGAACTAGCCACGTTCCGCCGTCCTCTCTTCGAGCCAGTTAAAACATAAAACTCGAAAAATATAGGCTACGTGTATAGGGTCAAGAGATAGTTAAGAACAACTGAGGCGATAATCTGGATATTAATTAGAATTGTATAGGCGACATATGACATATGTATGGTTTCGTCGATTAGCGTATTTTAAAGATACTACTAATGAAATATGACTTTACAGAAATAAGTAAAAATAAATATGAAATATTTCACTAGTTTCGTTTTGGTGAAGCAACGTTGTTATTAACTCGACAAGAATTCTCACAACAGCAATTCAACCTCAGAAAACTTGGCTCTCGTTTAACATTAACAACTCCAGCTGGATTTTCATTTACAACGATCCATCAAGGGAGGCTTTCGCCGGCAACTTAATTAACAACCGAGTCAGTTTTCAATTACAGAAACAAACAATATATGATAATTGCGAGAGACCCGCCTGACACACAGATTAAGCTCTTTAACTGCCGGTACTTTGTTAAAGGCATTCCCTACACAAAAGTTTCTTGCAACGTCTTTCTTTTGTTTAACTTTTTGCACACATAGATATAATGTTTCATGTAAAATAACGTTGTCGCATTTTGTTTTAGACAATGATCATCGTCTATTGAAAAGGCCAATGATTGCACTGATATAGTGGCCATTATAAAATAACAATCTTTATATCTCCTCTTATTAATTAAGTCCACTGTTGATGTGCATTTGTTTTTCGAGACTATTAAGCCGATTATTGCCAAACGAACTATTGTCAACTAAGTTAAATATTTATAAATAGTAATACTTCGGTCACGCTATGTGTATGGAAAGTGAATTGATAATGAGCTAGTGCTCGCACAGTGGTTCTCGCGGATCGATTGTTGACAATCGATGTATTACGCTCGAGGCGCCTCCACATCGTTACGGCACTCGGCCCACGCCCAGCCTCTTTACGTCGTAATCGGTTTATTAGGACCACATTGCACAACCAATGCGACATTAACAATTGACGTAAAGAAACAAAAATTGCATACAAACATGCAACATCAAATAAAGCATGAAATAAACTTTAAAGATAAAGTGTAAAATAATTCACAAACCGATTAATATGTACTTTCAACCGAATTCCGCCCAAATTAAAACGTCTCGTATACAAATTGTAATTCGTTCTATTAATCTGGCTATTTATAAGCACAGCGTTCTTATTAAATATCTTTAACACTTGTAGGTCGGTATATATATAAACAAAACATATAAATGTAGCAGCGATAGCCTACATATTTTAAATATTGCCTCCCGCTCTGCCGGCCTGGAATTCATAACCGTGCACGCATCTCTATCTTTACGAATTTGTGTGCATGTTAAATTTCATCGGCAAAAAAAACATCGTTATCGAAAACAGCTTTGTAATTCAAAATCCTATGTGTTCAAAAATATTTGTGCATGAGTGTATAAATGTTTATTTTATTACGGGAGGGTGAAGTGATCCACATAATCGGGGCATCTGCCTATAGCGTGATTGCTTCACTGCTGGCGCCGCGCGTGGGCGTCCAGTGATGGTGACTGATTAGCCGTTTAAAGATAACTGCTGCATTACAAGTTCGGCGTTTTTATTATGTACCGACAAATAATATATCTTGCTCTAATTGCTTTATGGATAGTTCAGTTTCTGTTCTGGATTCATTAAATTTATTACATAATTTCATACGAACAACATACATATATTTAGATTATCTATTTAAGAGACTATCGTATTATCGCTAAAAGAAAAACGATGAATACACTCTTGTTAAAAAAGTAACATTCCTCTCAAAATTCAGAATTTTCAAAAAAATATCTATAACGTCTAAATTAGAACACCTGATTGTTACTATCAATAAAGTATAATACGTAAAAGCATCAAAAATTGTTTCCATGAAAATCGAACACAACTTCCGTTAGTTTCCATTTTTCACGCACCACATTCCGTATCATTTCAAATATATACATATATACATATATATAATCTGTGAAACTATAACGGTCTCGTAACAAATATATCAGAAGTTATGCGCGCTATCGCGACAGCCATGGACAGGCTACGTTCACCAACATTTGTCACCGTGTCCATGTGCAACTTTGTCCGCGGCTATCTCACATTCGAACGTAGCAAACCGCTTCAAGCGCAACGCTATTTTCAGTTTTCATATCAAGAAACTTAGAAACTCCGGCGAGTTCGGTTCGCGTGACGTCAGCGCAATAATTTCAGAACGGAAACGCATTCCGCGAAATCGTATCGGTAACAACTGAAAACTTTAGCGAGTTAAAAGTTACCGCGCGTCTTTCTACTAACAATACTGCATTCAACATTAGGATGGCGAATTATAAAGTGAAATGGACAGATTCCTTGCAGACGATGTTGTTCAGGTGACTAAAATAAAACTTTGAACGATGAAAATTGAAGCTGAATATAATCATCATGTTAATCTATTTCATTGTGCGACATACACAATATACCGTGTAGGTGCTAAATTTATCAAACGTTATGTTTTCTTTCATTATTGTTATATTAAATTTCATTACGAGAACATTATTGACGTAACCTACACGACGCGCGATGGTAACTTATCCGACCATTGTTGTAGGCATCAGTAAGCAATCGGTAAGTATCAAGTCATCTGTCCATAACGGTATTATAATACATTTATCATTTCCGTCGTGCTAAGATGTGACAACTTCTGCCAGTTGCGTCGCATAGTTTGAAAACGTGTATATTTCAAGTGTGTTTATTGATCAAATTTGTATAAAAATGGCCAATAAGAAACATCGGTAACATAATATGGCATGAGAAAAATTATTCGATATTAGTATTCAAATTTTTAAGAGTGAGATGTCACGTTTCACATAGAAATATGGACAAATAGGCGTGGGTCGTTCAGACCACCCCCGGCACCTGGCACAAACGGTAGCAAGGATAGCAGCATTCCGTACGCACGCGATATCGTGTAAATCAGAAGTGCAGTGCGATTCCCGTCGCGATAGCGCGTGAAATATGAATATCGTCGCATTACCGCGCCCGGAGCGGAGCGCCGCCGCCGACTGACTCGTTTATCCGTTCATATCACCGACACCTCCCATGAAATAGAGCTGATCAGGTGCGAATCTACCTTGAAATATTTGCACACGATGAGTTTAATTTACGTAAATTATCGGATTCAATACTGCGCATAATAGAAGTATATCAATCAATCTATTGTGTTCGTCGAAAAAAAAAGTGAGCGCGTACAAAGTACACGTGTCAAAAGTGAAACTTCTTTAGGAAAACTAATTTTTAAATTCTCAAATGACGAGTGGCAAATTAGAATGCCACATGTTATTTGTAAATATTAAATATTCGTAACCTTCAAAACGAATTTCTTTCTTTTCTCACTCTCCCTCGCTCGCTCTCTCCCTCGTCCTGGACAAAAACGTCCAACATGTCACGTGTCACCTCATCCGTAAAAATGTTACCCTAATGCGCGCAAAGAAGTTTTACTTCAAAAATAAAAGTACGTAAAATGTTATCAATATATATCGAAAGGTACAACTGATTGAAATGACAACGCCTTCATATCACAATAAAAAGTAACAATTGCATCTTGTACAATAAAAGTAAACGACCCACCCGGGTCGGACTGTATTCGTTAAGAATCTGACGCTAACCATTGAAAACCAGTCGACTATAATATACATCTCACTCCATCTACTTAGCGACACCGATAGCCGGCTATTACCAATGAAAACGCCGACAGATACTAGCGTGCTCACAATTAATTGAAACTACCCACGTAATCTAATAAAAGCTAGTTTTCGTGATCAAGACAAACAAGGGCGCCCATTCGTAATTAGAACTTAATGAACATTTCGAATATTGAGTTCGTCGCCGTGAGAAGTTCAACGATAACCACGATTTGTGTCACTGTAATTAAAAGTGTAGCTGCCGATAAAGTCGGACGTGCGGACCGAACCTACTAGTTTTGATTGCTATGACTTATTGACAAACCAGTTCCTACGGACCCCTCGCGCGGCTCACGTCGCCAGCCAGCCGGGAGGTGGAGATTCCATTTCGAAGCTCACCAATATCGAACGCGTTATACATTCCTCGTTCGAATCAAATCGATTTTTAATTGAAATCGTGTGTTGTGTCCGGCGTCACTGATAAGCTTACACATTATTTGATGATGTGTTTACGTAAGAGACTGTCGCTGCAAATATAGGCGCCACAAGTCAAGTATGCATTTTTTTTTTATTATTTTGTGTTTCATAGAAAGTGTACATCGACCCATTCTTTAAAATTCAACCATTATGATTCGGTACTATAATCATCCGCCCTTTCTTCGTCCACTTCCCTTCATTAACTCTAAAAAGGGTCAACGATCCGAACACATATCAAACACGAGATATCGAAATCTAAGAAAAGCTGTAAGGACTGTGCTTAATTAATCCGCAATCCGACACTCCAAGAACCTCTTTTCCATCTCTAGGGAAGTGCTTTTGCATTTCCACATATAATTATTTCTATTTGAATTGTTGACATTTTCTTATATATTTAGCTTATGAACGGGACTCTTTAATAACATAAATGTAGGGTATGAATCAGAAAACTTTATAAATATGTCTCATTTTATATTACGTATCACATACATACATACAATTTTCGCACCGAAGTAACCTTCACACGATCGGCCGAGCCGAGGGCGACACGACGCTCGCACGCACAAGAAAACGGACACAATAGAATAACGATTAGTGACTATAAAGACTTCGATGCTCTTTATGGTGGTCTCGTAAAGCAATACAATTAGGCAATGGGCATGAGCATTAACACCTCGCCGCAACCTCCTCACCCACGCGAAACACCTCACCACGCTCGCTACAAAGCTATTTCCTACTTTAACTCCTATACTCGCAACAATATGTTACACAATTTACACATTATTCAAGCCGAGGTATGCGAATTAAAAAAAAAAAGACCTGTAACCATTTAGAATACTATAAATTAATTAAAAAATAATTTCATTCTAACAATTAATAAAGATCACTTCCCTTTAAAATCAATGTGTATATATCACCTGTTCGATTGTATTCTATTTGAAATTTGCAGGTTTTCATTATTATTATTATTATACCATCACACCAGATCCATAACAGAGCACGTAAAAATCACCGACTGCCAAATATCTGTATCCTTACAAATCTGACTTTCGTATACATTCATCAATTTCTTCATACATACGCGCCGATTTCGATGACTCTTTACTAGGTTTATAGGTTTTTACGTACCTATACATAAGTTCTACAATAAATAATACTTAACATAGTTCAATGTTATATTAAATAAAAGCTAAAAATTAAAAAACCTAAGTGCAAAAAACCACAAAGTTTAAAAACAAATAGCATTTTCAGTATGTTTTTTATTGGTACAACTCATATCGCCTATCCCACGGTGAGGACGCCTGTCGTCATTGACACATTGTAGAGTACGCGACCACCATTCGCCGTAATAAGCTCTAGACTAGACTCTACTATCGAGAAAAAGCGAGGCTGAACCGCGAATGTTACCACAAGTAAAAGGGCTGACATGATTGCGTCGTACAAGCCGACAATGTATGGACAATTCATTTTGCAAGAAATGAACATTGAGCATCTAATCCCTACGTCTTAAAGACATTTGAACATGTTGCAATGCCGTTAAAGTAAAAAATTGCAACTCACCGTCATTCGTGCTCAGGTACTCGTCCATAATATTGCAGAATCTAGAACAAAACAAACCCGTTTAATACAAGAATTAAAAAAGAGGTGATGTTTATATATCACGTATTCTGATTTTCAGTTCATAAATAGACACAAAAGATATGAATTGAATTATTGTTCCAAATAAATTCGCAAGGTAGTATAAATAGTAAGTAAAGTAAAAGTAGTAAGTTAGTAGATCGCCAAAGCAAGCACACGAAACAAGGCATAAATAAAGTCAGTAATACTTCAAGGAATTCTTTAATAAAGTGTCCCTATTACTGTGCCAACGATTTGCCAATACAAAATGATATCAAAACAATATCTCAAATGTTATCGTAACATTTCGTATCAGACACTAATAATGGCTGCCAACTTCCTAAAACCGTAAAATATATCTTCGAACTTAGTGACGATGTAAGATGATACGTGCCAAAGCTATTCCGTGGCATAACATTTAATTGAATTTCACAAAATATAAAATCTACGGCGCACCCGTCACGGCGAAATGAAATATTATCATGTATCGATCGCAGCGTGTCGCCATACTTTAATCGATTTTTTTACACCTAAAACCGCAAGACCGTGGGCGTTCTACAATTACAAGGCGTTTCTGCCGACGACCGATTGCATTTCTGCCCGTTTGATGAAATATGTTTGTTTTCGTTATAACAAATGTCTTTTTGAATATGCTAAGTGGAGGCGCTTACGGCCCGGCGTTGCGGCATTATTCAAATGTTTTCGAAATAACTTGCAAGGGTGGTCTGACGACGTAGATTGTTTATTTTACCGGTAAAGATTTCCTTTTTTTTTTTTCATTACAAATAATACAATCGAGATTAAACCGCAGAATACAAGAACCAATCAAAATACACCGAAGTTTTTTTTCGCGCAAAATTTGCAAGCGATTATAATGTTAAATTGTAGGCGCCACCATTTTTCAATCCCACAGATTTCCTTCGGGCGATATCGGGACGAGACATTCAACGCCGGGCGGCATTCAAAGGGAATTTACAATTCAGTCTATCGCCTGAATTACCATCTAAAACGGTGCAAATGACTTCTAAGAGCCGATCCGTATATTATTCAGATTCCGGCTTTGTCCCCTGGAACTTTATAAAATAACAAGTTACGAGGTGAGCCGACTTTATGTAAACGAGCATTGTAAGTGAGTACCTTGTAAATTGTATCATTATCAATTTTAGATTTGAAATTTGAAGTCAGTATTACATTTATGAGTTTCGCAAGTAAACATATTTGTTTGCGACATTCGTACGGGCATGTGTTATGTAACCGCTTTATTATAAATCAAACATTTGAAGTAAAACATCATAATCAAACACTATTATGTAGGCCACGTATTTACTAAGATAACCATAAAACTGTGAAATAACAATACCGAGCACATGATATCAAACAAAACATCATTAACAAACATTCTTAAGAACTTGGATCTCTACTTCAATGTGATTTACAAAACGAAACTATCCGCGACGTGTGGCGCCAGAGAGCAAACAGTTTAATTATGCGTAAAGTCACGATTCGACTAAATTCAACGAATATTCACGACGGTTCCGGTTTTTGGTGTTATTGTATTAATCATTCCTGGCAACAGAGGGAAATGTAATACTACGAATTACTCAAATGCATGAATTCGCAGAAAAGCTTTTACCAAATAAAAACGGCCTTGACGTCATGATGGATGATTTTAGTTAGTGACAAGCTATTCTTTTTGTTTTAAATGACAGTAGACGACAATATGACAACAATAATATCTAGCTTCTAATTTCTACCTCCGACTGATATGTGAGGTCGAATCCTTAACTCCCTAAAGTTGCAATTTACTATAACATACTCTAAGAAGTATGAAGATTTATACTGCGTATTTGGCCAGCGTGCCTCAATTTGAAATTAACCCCTCTCGTTCTGAGATCCGTATGCATCATAAAGGGTTGATTACAAATTTGCAGCCTACCGGAATGTGGGAATTAAAACAACACTACGAATTACAGTATGGTAATAAGCGATACAATTAAAAATGTAGAGATAAGAATCTCAACGATCACGAATACATTAGACCGACACTAGATGACTCTCGATCCCATTCCTCTTCCTCCTTTAATGTGTTTTATGACAATATTCATTACTTTAATCCCGAAACGGTGAATCCCTAATGAGATTTTATACCAGATATTCATAACATACCAGTCTCTACATCTTCGTCGAAGGAGTCGGTTAATTTGGTTATTATAAGAATTACGTTTTGTCACGAACATTAAATTAACGAGAAATTACGAAATCGAGTAAGTTTAAATATATGTTGCCGTGGTTACAAAAGAACGCTTACCCGCGGACAACAATTGTAATTTGTTACTATTACTAGCACCATGACCATTGAACGACTTTAAAGCGTACTTTTGACTAAACTTTCTAAGCATTTCCTGACCAACACGGACGTCATTATTTAAGAACTGTCAGAATTGTGTATTTTATTACTCGGCCGGCACATCGAACCAATGTGAATTACATGTTTTCTTATTTAATATTAGTCGCGTCTTACGTTTGTGAGATAATTTATATCTAGCGGCCTTATCTGTTCGGTAGATCGCTCCCGAGTTATAATCCGGGTATTTTTCATGCGGCTCCGGCCGCCATGACTACGCATGGCGTTACTGGAAAATTTATGTAACTACTAGGAGGCATCGCTGCAATTATTATTAAGCCCTACCGTCACTTAAAGCCAGAACACCTTGCGCCTGCGCCTGCAAAGGTTCGCGTGCTTAAAATTTTATTTGACGTTACACAGCGACGGATATTGGAAGATTGTTATCGCATGCGGTATCTCACGCTCGCGAGTCGCATATAACGTCCACTTTGGCTTCGCTGGCGAATTATTAATCTGACAACAACAGAGTGTAAATATTTTCAATTTCACAACAATCCACAGTCGGTATACTACTATAGCACACAGTTCCGCGAGCTTTAAAACTTTGTAGCTCGTAAAGTGTCAAATTTACATGACCATAACGCTGGTTTCACGACGCGTCGAACATAAAGCGCACGTATAAACAGTGCAATAATTACGTTGCAAATTAATTACGACGTTTATTTTAATTGCTCGTGTATTCATGTTTTGTTCAGAGTATTGATTGGTCACACAGCATCGGTTCATATCGTAATCACGCAACGCTAACGAACGGCGATAATCATTTTTCGATCATTACGATCGTCGTGTTGGTCCGATTTGAATCTCAGATTGATAAGAGTAGCGTAAATCGTGAGGTAACCAGATGTCGCAGATAGCGAAGTAGACGCATCTCCGAAACATCCCCAACGCAGTCGAACTCCACGTACGTGGCGCATACGCATCCATCATGGTAGAAACGTACACGTACACGGCGGTACGTTACAAGCAACGAAAGTGGTTGAAACAGAGATAATAGGTGACATCTCGATACAAGGAAGATAAGGATGGGAAAGCGAGCGGTTCCCATGCAATTTAAGTTACCTTTAGGGCAAAGGTTACGAATAGGTATAACGAAAGAAAAGATTTAAAACAGAAAAAGGATTCTACAATACAACATATTTTAACTTATTACTTTTATTTATACCATAGTACACTATATAAAGGTTGTACGAATCGTTAATTTTAGCGTAGGTACCTATTTATTGTACACAACGAAGACGTAATACATATTACACGGAAAGGATTTCATGACACTATTAATAGCTTTTATGATTCCACATAAACAGAATGGTATTTTAACGCCGCCGAGTATTCCAGCATAAATTACTACTTTATCGTCATCGCTAGTCATCGAGGTTTTGTTTACGGCTTGCAAACTGGCCAAAGACGGGTGCAACGGTAACATTAGTATCTAATTGATCTATCAGCCATCAACAACTGCCAGGCTGGCGTCCCAATGCTGATCAATGATCACGCCTCGCAACTGGACCACGTGTAGAACATATTCAAGCAGTTTTTTCTAATATGACTATTTTATTGTATATGGACACGCCCAGTTATCGACATAGTAATTGGTTGCAATTTTACAGAACGATTTTATCGCTCTCAGAGACTGGAATTAACCTCGTTGACGATAAGTAACTTGTTTATAGTCAATATATTAAAGCAACAAAATAGCATTTAAGACAACAGATTTCACACTAAATTATCTATTAATATAGTTAATTAATTATTCACATATGCAACGAAGACCTGTAAGCATAACATACAAAACGAACAGCGGCAAGTTTAAATGTAGAGCAGGAATTATTACCGTCAATTGGTAGCACGCCCCGAGGCTGCGAGAGCGCGGGCTCTACACGCCGATATGAATTAAGAAAGTGCCTAGTGCTAACAGGGTTGTTACTAATTTTTTACTTTTAATAAATAATAATATTCGATTACAATTTTTTTATTACACAACCGAATAACGCATAAAAATGTAGAGTTTCGGGAACGGGATTCGAAGCTTTACGAAAGACGACACTTACAACTTAAATACTAAATAAACATTATTTTTATATAATATAGATAAGATTTTACAATAAATGACAGTAAATATAATCCGAGAATAATAGCCGCGCCCTTAAGGACGAAGAGCGAAATTTTTATATCATTTTACAATTTTTACTACAATCATTCGATTATCACTTGACAGTTAGATATTAAAAGGCAAAGTCAAGATTCAAATTTAGAACGGGAGTTATAATAGTACGGACCGGGTTTACGGCGCGTGGGAGGGCGCGGGCCCTCAGCGGTTTCAATTGAAGATATTCTAAGGCACTGTAGGGCTGACATGCACTGTCTTATCAATCTGACTGCTATTTTCCATTTCTATACACGCGACAAGGTAGGTGTTGTGGGCTCGCAACGTACACCCAATGGAAACAGCGCTACAGTTACGTATGCCCCAATAACATTACAGTTAGACAAATCTACGATACTTTCATAATAAAACCTAAGTACTTGATATCGTCAGCCCTAGCAAAAAATCCGAAGGTGTACAAGTACTTTGTTTATGTCGTCGAACACTCAGCGGCGAACACCTCTGTATTGACGCAGTGAGTTAATTGGAGAGCTCGCTTTGCCGGGGATCTCGCGAACCCATATAAAAACTCTAATTAATAAACCCTACGCTCTTTTAGCGCTTAAAGCGACTACTCTAATCATTTACATTTTCAAATGTAGCGGTGAGTGTTGAACGCTGAAAATTAATATTATAATAACGACGGGATGAAGGCGCGTTAAGCAATCGATTCAGCGATTTTTATATTTAGATGACAGTCCGTAAACCATACGAAATGCGTTCAGAGCGATTAAACAATAACAAATACACGGTTTGGACACTAACGCAGACATACAGTACTAACCTGGACCAGAACAGAGTGATGGGTTCTGATCTAACGCGTGAACAGAGCTCTCTCGTATTGCACATAAGCTACGATCACCACTTACCATAAGGCTAGATATACAAAAAAAGGTCTTCGCTCCTTGTCCAACACCGTGAGACGCGGTGTTCCAACAGTTTGGATATCACTGTATAGGAGTCATTCATCAAAAGCCGTTAGCGGTTTTCATGTGAAAACGTAACAGACAGACAAAGTTACTTTCGCATTTCTAACATTAGTATAATATAGATAGCAGAAGTTCGGAGACACATTACGATATTCCTTCATTTGTTTACGTCGGGAAAGTTTTGAAATCGCGAAATGGCCCCGAAACCCTTCAAACCGACTGCGGTCACATTAGCCTTGATAAAGTTTATGCATAAAGAATGATCGTTTATTATAATGCTAAGCTCGGAGCGGTGGATTTGATTCACACTCCAGTGAATATATATAACATGTATTTTAAGTTTTAATTATTGTAGTCGTTTCTTAATAAAACAAATCCATAAATCAAAATGATCGGGACACAAGCAAACGATATATATACAAGTATAAACATTTTTAGGAATTAAATAATTTTAATCACAGTTTCGTCTTCACTACATAGTATAAAACAAAGTTACTTTCCGCTATTTGTCTCAATGTATGCTTAGGTTTTTAAAACTACACAACGGATTTTGATGCGTCTTGTTTTTATAGATAGAGTGATTCAAGAGGAAGGTTTATATGTATAATAACATCCATTATATAGTAGAGAAATAGTGTTATTTTT
>DWUN01002579.1:0-13552 GCA_018249975.1 Passova gellias | reverse complement strand
ACCCAACCCGGGATTTGAACCCAGGACCTCCCGATCGGCAGTCGCGCTAGCAACCGCACGACCAACGAGGCAGTCAAGTATTTCATAATTAAATGAATTGTTTATTTTAAATAGGAATATATTTTTAATAAGTTATTGTGGGTTTCAGTGAGTTATTTTACACTCAAAAATGACGCGGCGTGCGCGTGCGGTGTGGTCTGTTTAGGGTTGTCACCTTTGTATATAAAAAATAAAAGATATCGAAGTTGAGGGTTAAAAAAACAGAATTGCATAAAAATGATGTTTTTTTGTAATTTTCGCAAAAACACACAACTTGTTTTCCTTTTTAAAACCGTTATCCGTCTTATGTAGATTGTATGGCTCCAGTAACCGGCGACGATGTAAACGGTATTAGCGATGCTTTTTAAAATTAAATAGTGAAGAGAATTAAACAGCGAAATAAAGTGTTATAATACATTTTTAAAGTGTGGTTGGCAGCCCTGGAGCTGGCCGCGGGGCGCTTGACGGATCAATTACCTTATTGTTTCCTTCCTGCTGCGCGCGGTTTGCCACTACCCTGACCTTACCACCTATCAGAACTGTTTACCGTGAAATTGATTTTATTCAGGCTCTGTTGAAGGTATTGAATATTATTATTATTATGGCTAACTCTGCTTGGGATTCACATTTGGACCTATTTACGTCAACGCTCGCTCGCTCTATTTCGCAGAACATCAGGAAGCTACGCACATACAGTAAACGTCTTGGATTGTAAAAACTCATTTATAATACGAGTAGGTGTTATTTATAAGCAACCCGTGCGATCTTTTGCTTCTGCCATCATTATGAGCGACTGGAACTAAACAAAAATAATATTATGACCGCTAAAATGATTAATTGTCAGTTAGTTATTTTTATATAAACTAATTTATCAGATGCAATGCGAAAATCCCAAAAGTCCACTTTTAATAGCTGCTCACATCTTCCCCGAGGCTAGCCTGTACGGGGCCGCTAAAATGTTGCCTATTATTGTACTTAGTTATATGACACTGCGCGGTTTGAAATACCCGTAAATGGAGGAATTCTCCGACTGACAACAAATCCCTTTTAGTGTAAAAAGGTTCTTTGTAATGTATGCAATGCTACTGAAAAAGGTTAAGGCTGACCTCGTGGTTGAATAAGAGAGCCTGGAAACTAAAGTTGAGGTCTTCGGTTTGATTTCTCCCTACCTATCCCAGACAAATATTAGTGTGACGAGCACATTTCTTTGGTTTATTTCTACATAAGTATATATTATGTTTAACTTGTGTAACGTCACGCCAGGTCCTTAACGGGGTAGGCAGAAAGCATTGAGTGCCAAATATCTCTGTCATTGCTAACATGACGCGCTTCGTCTACATTCATCACTCTTTTCATGCATACACCCCGGTTTCGCAGACTCTTGACTCGTGCGTCAGCCAGTATCTGACCTATTTGAACATTAAGAACAAGCAAATAGATGAACATTTTAGTGGCTAGAGTTTCTGATAGTTAGTAGCCCATTCGACCTCGCAAGAGTGGTTGATCTGAAGATAATTACGTAAGAACTAGTTTTTGAAGTTTTTGCGTTCCCTGACCTAAATTCGTTTTCGTTTGACGCCTTAAGCCAGATTCTAATAAAATATCCATACTAATATTATAAATGCGAAAGTAACTCTGTCTGTCTGTTTGTGACGTGATCACGGCTAAACCGCTGAACCGATAGTGATGAAATTTTTTATAGAGATACTTGAGGCTCTTGGGATGAACATAGGCTACTTTTTCCTCCCAGTTTTTTGTTAGTTTTTCCAGGAATTTCACTATTTTACGAAAATGTCGCAACTTTGAGAAATAAAACTGTGACACACTGATTTCCAGGCAGGCGAAGCCGCGGGCATAGCTGGTATTAGATATAAATAAACTATGTTAGTGGTTTAGATCCAGTATCGTCACATATGACAGCAAACGTCATACTTGCTAATATCCTTTTCTAGTTCATTTTGTCAACTATAGAAATTGTCCAGGCAGTTTCAAAACGAAATAACAAAAGATATTTACTACGGAATATTATCTTCCAAGCACTAGCTGTATTGTGTTCGAATGAAGAACAAAATGCGTGACTATTACTTTATTTTAAGAAGAATATCGCCCATTATCATTATCCCGAACCAAATTAACAACGCCATCAAAGTTTTATGCTGGTGCTAATTATCCCGTAAAAACAGGGAACTGGCGAAAGGAATTTTCACATATGAACACGCTACCTAACAGGTTTTTCTTTGCTTGATCTTTCGCCATCTGCTAAATCTTCTGGAAAACCGACTAATTTCAACATCACACTCATGTTTTTGGGCAAACCGCTTTCAGTATTGATATATACGTGTTATAAATATTTGTATAAGACACCGTAAAAGTATTGAGATAGTAATTTAAAACTAGCTGTGCCCGCGACTTCATACGCGTTTAAATTGAAATTGAAATAAAACCAGCTTTAGTTACTCCTTAAAACATCGACTTTCTGCCAATGAATGTCCCGTCAAAATCGGTCCAGCCGTTCTTGGGAAAGGCGGAACAAACAAGCAGACAGACAGACAAAAATTTAAAAAAATGCTATTTTGGTATACGTACCGTGTACATGCATAATGCATTTAGTAAAAAGCGCTTATTTTAATAGTACAAGCGGACTCCAATTTTATCTATTTGTAAAAATATCATCAACATTCAACCTATCAGCTCTAATTAACTCAGCAGCGCAGTCTAGACTAACATCGGATAGTGTATCTAGTTATGACCTCACCGAATCACTACTACATTATAAGAGAAAAAAATTGACGACCATCAAAATTCATGTTCCTCGACACCCGTCATAGTGGACTTATTAAATCCATAGCGTTTTTTGTTCAATATTTTTTGTTGCCTATTCTCAATGACTAACCCGTGATATTAAAACGCTATTAGTTTAGATGAACGGATGATATATCATTTGGGGAGTCGATTTTATCGTGGCTAAATGCGGACAAGAATCTCGATGTCTCAATTTTTTTTTTTGCTGTTTTTGCGCGCCCGACACAATGTTCGCTCTTGGATCAGCGTGGCAGACGGTTGTATTAATTTTTGTGTACATTAAAGAAAATTTACATGTCCGTCTGTACTCTTGCCTCAAAGTACCTATGAAATAAAATAATTTCGAGTAGTGTCATAGGTTATGCATGAAGAGAGTGATGAACGTAGACGAAGCGCATCAGGTTTGCAAGGACGGAGATATTCGGCACTCGGTGCTCTCTGCCTACCCAGTTAGAGACCTGGCGTGATGGTATGTTGTTGTTGTTGTTGTCATAGGTTACTTACATCTTGAGCGTGTTCGACCGAACTTTCGGCGCCGTTTACCTTCAGATGCGTGGTGACAGTTTTTTTGTTCCAATCGTAAGCAAGTACCTATATATTTAAATTATAGAATTAAATTTTATCGTGAGTGTCAAAACAGTTCATCGACATTTTCATTCGTTGGACACAATAAAAAATAATTAAATAAGGTAAACAAATATGAAACAATTAGCGAAAACATTGATGCAACTTTATTGATTAAGTACATACATGGTAGGACTGAGATATTTTTAATTGCTTTATAATGTTCTTAATATCCTCAAACGCGACTTAACTTCGTACTATTTTTAAACGATATCTTGATTGTCACGTCGTCGCTTGTAATTACGCTGACAGGGGTAGGCAGAAAGCACAGAATGCCAAATAGCTATGTCCTTGCAAACCCGACGCGCTTCGTCTACATTCATACCTCTCTTGCATACACGCCGGTTTCGGAGACTCTTGACTACTCAGTCAAATTATGTATTTTTATTTATTCACTCTATGTAGAATGCTACAGTGTACAGAATGTTGGTGACCTAAATAAATAAATAAATTAGTAAATACTGTTTCGTAATCAAAACAGTATATACTATATCTTTTTCGCAATGCAATCTTCACGGTCGAATACTAAACCTAATGCTAGTATCATTCGGACGAGATGTTTGATTGTTATTTATGTGTGAGCTTCGACTGTCTCACGGACGGACGAGTTGAGAATAGACCTCCCAACAATGTACACTTATTCCATTTCACCATGTCACTCGATTATATCAAATTCAACCTTACGTTCACAGTAATAAGGGTCATATGAGACGCCTTTATGTAGCAAATCGCTATATCTCTATTGGTGGTATCGGTATTAATGTGTTCTCGTGTTGACTAACCGCAAATGAAGTGTTCCTAGCTTGTTTTTGTTCTTATTTAAATTTGTAATCGATTTTCAGTGTTAGACTTTGTATAGATAGATTATTTTTCGTTATTGGCCTAAAAACATCTTGTTTACAACAACATACCATCACTCCAGGTCGCTAACGGGATAGGCAGAAAGCACCGAGCGCCAGACATCTCTGTCCTTACAAACCTGACGCGCTTCGTCTACATTCATCACAATTTGTTTATATCATTTCGAAATAGTTGTTGAAGATCTTGGCTACACATTTCAGCTCCTCACAAACCTGCGTCATCGAGGTCACTGAACCCTGGCGCAATACGCCCAACTTCAAAATGGGACTACGTACTATATCATAATCTTCACCGTGTTTTTTGATGATTTGACTAATACAATCTTTTACTACACGAGTTTTTCCTTACCGACACCGAAATCATATTCGAATTGACAGAACGCGACGAAATCTCAACCGTGCATGAAATAACGAATGGATTAAAGGAACATGACGTAGTGCATTTCATTACCGTCGTCCGAACGCCGCTAACAATGCACGCGGCAAGTCATAGATAAATCATTCCCGCGGTAGTCGACGAGTGTCGAATTTGGCGTCCCCTTAACAATTCTATTAGAAAAATGACCGGCTACTATATGTAGTTGTCGTGGCCATAAAGCGTTAGGGGCGGAAGGCTTTTTTTTTCATATCGATCGCGCTCTGGGAGGCGACCACACTGACTCGCATTCAATGGCCGGCCGCGCCTATCGGTAAACATAATAAAACTTAATATTTACGTTCACTCCAAGCAATAAAGATACAATGCGCAAGTACTGTAAAAATGTTATCCGCTGCCCGCTTTTCCGATCGCAAACGATCGATATACAACTCTATTGCAGTAACTATAAAATAGTTTTTTCTTTGACACATTGGACGCATACGGAACTTATTTGTAAAGTTGCGCATTGTCTTAGAGGTGTATTTGTGTTTCGTAATAGTTTAGATAGTTGGATGTGGCCTATTTTTATGACTGTTTTTAGCAGTGAGTTGTATCCTGCATTTGTTGGTAGCCCGTGAATTATATGTAAATAAATCTCCGCTAGTGTACTAACACTTTTATGGACGACATTTTTACTTTGTACACTATTTGGAGCCTTGGTGGTAATTGTAACACATTTAATACAATAATATCTTGGGACACCATTAAACTCGGCTATCCGACCCCAAACTAGACGGAGCATGCACTATGATGTCCAGACAACTGATAAACTAGATGTATACATACTATATAATACTTATATACATATTTACAAATCTAGATATAAAAGCAAATATATTCTTCGTACAAATGTTTGTCCTGAATGGGTGTACAACCCACGATATCCGGTTTTGAAGGCGGTTTATAACCACTACACCAAGAGACCAGTCACATCACTACATAGTATAAAACAAAGTCGCTTTTCGCCGTATGTCCCTATGTATGCTTAGATCTTCAAAACTACGCAACGGATTTTGATGCGGTTTATTTTGCTTCATCTTTCATGTAACGAGAGGTAGCCTGTATCGAAAGTACCTAAGCCATATAAAAAGGTTAAATGTATTACTTTTCTTAAGTCATGGGATAAAAAATTGTCCATATCAAACTTAGCGCAGTATCGTAATAATAATTTTTTAAAACTTGTAACTGCAAAGATAAAGAGAATTTTTCTTTTTTGCAAACAAAAATTACATCGCGCCAGTAATGTGCACACAATTGTTAATTATGAACGCAGTTTAGTGGTCCATGACAGGAAATGTTACAAGCTTGAAGCCGTCATTGAAAAATGGACGTTAATGCGATAGATTTAGGTGCAAATTTCTTTGTGTCAAGCCGTCTGACCACTTTTAACAACCAAAGCGCTCATAATGAAGCTTTTTCATTTTCGCTAGTCGAATTTTTACGGTCTCCATTGTTATAAACACTTCTGTTTTACTGAATGAAGTGCACTCCGCACAATACAAAATGTACAATCGATTTTCGACCTTATTACTTTGTATTAAGAACTCATAACGTTCAATGCGATTCTATGCACCGTAATAAGTGCTTTTAATTAGTAACACTCCTGTTTCAGTATATTGTGACTTGGCCATTTAGAAATGAAGCGACCTATTTTCGATTTTCATTCTTATCGTGAAGCCCTTAGATACGAGTTTTCATTAACAATATCCAAGAATTGTGTTAGCAAGAAAAGAGTGCACAATGAAATATTTGTTAAAAAAATGTCTTGGATAATTATCAGTAGTATTAACATTCATACTGACAATGATATTTATGGGGCATTGACCGAATTGTTGTTGTCGCTTTGTCGTAATTAGCGACTACCATTAAAAATGTGGTGGAGGAAAGGTCTACTTTATTTTAGGTTGTAAGAAAAACAATGAAAGTAATATAAGGAAGCATATAAATAAGTAGAAAATAAAACAGAAACAATCTGCAACAAACATAACTTTAACGATAGTATAGAACTACATTTGTATTAATTTATATTCTTCTTTATATAATCTGAATGCTACATATTTAATTATTTCAATCATATGTTTGTTCTTAAAGTTACGGTCTCAATGTTGTCTATGCAAGGCCGGTCCAATACGTACAGAAGTTCTTCGGAAAAATATTATTTAAAAAAAAATTCTACTCCCTTAACGAATTGTAAATGTCAACGAATCCGTCACATACATCCGCAAAACATCTGCTCACCACTTCCTATAGCTCCCCATGGTACAAGGATAGTCAATTTACCGTAAAATGTCATATGACAGCCAGATGTCAAATTGACACGCGCCATTTTTCGAACACTCAAGGGCACTTCGCTAAGATTGATCGCTTAACCACTTGAGTTTAAAAATACTACTCAAGAACCAATCGACTAAGAATGTATTATACATTGAACGTTTGTTAAACAATGTATACTTTTATAAATAAACACAAAAAGAAATACACTTTGCTGTACGCTGAGGTCTTAGTGCAAGTGGCAGTTCGCGTTGATGTCTTTAGTATGAGCTAATTTAATATGGACATCGGACATCATTACATTCGTAACGTGTATTATTAATGAACACCTGAAATATTATATTAAATAAATATAGCATTTAATTTTTATTTTCTATTAACACTCGTATAATATGGCTTTATAATGGTTTCATATTTAATATAATAAAATATTTTTAGGTAATAGGATTATAATACATATAATATAGTCAGATTTTTATTTAAGATATTTCATGTATTTCACTAAAAGCGTTAGCTGGTTGTAACTTTAAGTACATTATGTTAGTGTTTAGGTACTTCATTATCGGTAAGTAATGATTTCACTACAAAGTCATTATTAAATAAATATCCGTGTAGTTCCTTTAAATCGTCAATATTAACAGATTTGCTGTTGCATTAATACGGTAATCCAATTAAACTTTCCTGTAATGCGAGCAATTACTCGGATAATAATTAATGTTAATAGGATTACTTATAAATAAATACGATTAAACGATACATCTGTTATGTATGCCGAATATTCGTATTAACGACTGGCCATAATTAAGGCTGTTATTATAAATTGTGCAGATCTATAATTGGCTCATCAATAAATGTGATAAGCTAGTCCAATTAAGCACACATAACTACATTGATATACCGGCAGTAATTAACATTTTGTTGAAGTTATCGATATGACACATGCACTTATTTTAATTGCTTAAATTGCTTATTTATATTGACTGTATTTATTAAAATAAAAAAATATTAACAATTCCAAAGTCTCACCATTTATATATAAAAAAAGTTCTTAAGTAGCGACGAGTGATAATTTTTGTAGAAATTTATTTTTGTGGATTGCTTTTTGTTCTGAGATTTTTTTATATCGCAGTTGTCTAGTGCCCACGTTGTGTATTTAATTATTATTAAAAAAACTAATAACAATGCATACATCACACCATTTAGATGTCAAATGAGGGCTTAATTTAGTCTTGAATAACGACGGGTGATAGTTTTTGTGGAATCTTATGATTGATTTTTTTTGAGATTTTTTTTATATAGCAGTTGTCTAGCCGCCACGTGGTTCCAAGCTCGTCGCGATAGTGCGCGCTGCGACGCTACCATTGGTCGAGCCCGCTCCTCCCACTTGCGCGCGCGCTGACTCACGCCGCCCGCGTCGATCGCATTCCCATACGGAATTATTACTGAGGACAGTCATCATCGAATAACACGGAGAATTACAAAATTTAATTTACAATTACATATTGATGATTAAACGATCTTTTTATTTAACAGTTTCTATCTCTGTTTTTTTTTGATTTAATGGGAAATTGTCCGCAAATTTGAACAACATTTTCTTTTTATTTCGGTTCATTATTATAATGTGCATTACATTCAGCAATTAGCCATGTTTCACAACGCTTATACCTTGCTAATGAAATTGGGAATCTTGTATTATTAAAAGAAATAATTGTATTTAAATAAGCTTAACAAGTGCTTAAATTTATATTTTAAGCGCTCAATTTAACAAAAGTGCACTTGCGATATCGCCCGATTTTGATTTTAATTTGAAATAAGTAAGAAATTCTGAACAGTAATTAACTACAAATTAAATTAGTTGGACCGTATAGAGAATTATTCTGTCTATCCATGGAACCTTTTAACCTGCTGCTAGGTGCTGTTGAATATATTACACATAGGGTTTACCGACTCCTAATTGTATAATATAATCTGGGAACAAAATACATACCGAGCCACCTGAAGCACAAAAGACTTAATAGCTGGAACAATTCTATATTCCGCGAAAATAATAAAAACAACTAAAAAATAACTAAAACATAATAAACTAACCTATTCTTGTTAAAATAACTTATATACCTACCGTGTTGTAAATTATCCGGGTATCGTAAAATACCCTTGCCGGACCTAATGATCTATTGTTCGGTGGAGGTTTCGCGATAAGGTCACAAAGTGGTCGAATCGGCCATCTTTTGTGTTGGTGTGTGACCGCAGGGGCGTTCGCATTTTCTGAGTTCCCCCTTTCATTTTGTTTTCATTCGGCTACTTTTATCTTTTCTGCATCTTTTCTTATCTCGCATTTCGTTATGTGGAACATTGTTCAAAATTGGAACGTATTTTTGTACACACAACATTGTTGAGTTCCACGAAAACGATATTTAGCATCTCGGTTGAAAGTGAAATCAAAGAAAGCCGTATGTAGGTACTTAAGTAGGTAGCTGTTAGGTACATGTATCTAATCGGTAGAGCTGAAAAAGCCACAATACATCTAAATTTAATTTTCAGTACCTATTCCGTATCCTTTTAATTAAATAATTTTACAAAAAAATATGGTCCTTATTGGCAAATTTCATTTATGAATTAAACATTTTTTGTAATAAAAACCTGTGTTTATAGTAGGTACCTACATGCCATTTCGAGGAACTTTCGAAATGTATAAAATATTAATAAATGTAATTCTCAAAAGAAATCATATATCAAGCGATTAATTAGTACAAAGAATTAGCGGGGAACACCCTTTGATTATCTAAATACTCGTACAAACAATAGCAAACAAACGACTCGTCAATGAGGCCGACGTAATTCAAGCGACGTTATCTAATAGCCGAATTGCATAACGTCAACCTAATGACCTAAACACGACAAAGCTTGTGAACGAAATGAAAAAAAAAAAAACAGAAGTGTGAGACCAATCGGGCGGTGAGGCAGGTAAGGCCTCCCACCATAGCGACTCCGCCTCGATAAGCGAGCCTGCCGCTTGTCAGACGGTACCGTGCCCCGACCGACCGCGCTCATGTGAAGCTACGCGGGTCCGCCCATCGCAGAATGAAGTGTCTGTGCCTGTTTGTGCTGTTTCTGTGTTTGAGGTGTGAAGCCGTTGGCAACAAGCCTCGGAGAGGACGCGGCAGTATGTGGTGGTGAGTCGACTTTTCGTAACAAACTAACATATTAATTTATCACTCAATGTTTATAAGTAAACCATTTACACAACCATCGAACTGATCGTTTGTGTTAAGAGATTAGAATTGATTTTTGCATGAGTGTTAAGTTTATCGTTCGCTGCGATTTGTCATCATATCGTGTAACAAGATCTGTTAGTGTTACAACGTAGATTCTATCGACAGTTTCATAGTTTGCAATAAATATGAAGTTGAGCACTATCTAGCCTAAACATGCTTACGCGCCTATCAAAACACAGCTGGTAAATCCCCTCTGTATGTTTATTCCGTTCATATGAGCATTCCTTCCGCGTACTATTAAACTGCGCGCACATATGTTAAATAGTAAACCCTGATATAATACAACCTTTAACATGCAGATAAATTAGCGTATCGTTAAAAAGGCGTAAAAGCAACAGTGCGAAGTTTGTAATGGCACGCTACAAGTTGCTGGCTTTAAACGTACAAAGTGTTACTTAAAGCTCAATCTAACGAATGACATTCGTTACGCTAATTATACATATTATATTTTGTCCGGGAAACGATACCAACTTATTATATACATATGTAAGTACGTGTCAATATTATGACATTAAACGACACAATATTTGAAATTAATGTCCAAAAGCAATTTGTCGTAATTTGTGATAAACATTAAAATGAATTAGTAACTATTATAAAAGCGTTTAATTTTGAATGGATGAATTTAAAACGAATAAAAACCAGTTATGTTAAATAATTTGAAGTTAAAATTTATTTAGCGATAATTAATTGATGTTCGTATTTTATTTTAATGTATTAAAAATTATCAAATAACTTTCTCAAGCTATCCTGCGAGACATACGTCTCCCGGGTGATGGAGTGTCAAGTTTTATTTGCATACACTATCGCTCGGCTCCTGGTATGCAACCCGCCTAATCCCTACAACACAGAGCTTATTATCTATTAGAGTTTAAAAGTTTATATTACAACTATTTTATCTTTTAATAAACTATAAAATGTTCATTGATTTTATACCATTTCAGTTAATGTTCTTTAAGTTATGAAATTTAATGTTCGTAAAATACGTACCACCTATAGGTATGTATATATTTAAGAAAGTATTGAAAATATTAATAATAAAAAAACGTAATTAATCATGAATTTATTCAGGTCCCAGATAATTGCCACTTATTCACAGATGTAGTAATAACATTTTATTGTAATCATTTAAAAATGTTAAAATGTATTTGTAATTATCTTGTAATAAAGTAGGTTCAATACTCTCTATCTCTCTTCGTCTTCTATACTTCTCTCTCTATCTGACTCTAGCTATATATTGGGATATACCGTGTGGGCACGGTATTAGGATAATGTTAATGTTAGGATAATAATGAAGTATAAATTTACATTGCCTATATTTATTTTTTGATGCAGTATAAATGTTCAATGCCTACCCATATATATTTTTTATTTAAGCTTTGAAACAAAATAAAAACATAATTGCATGTAACTGCAAGTCTATGCCATCTACTAGAGCTTTAAGCACCATGCTGCTCCAGTGACAATTAAACATTAAAACGAGTATTAACACGGAAACGTTTAAGGTGATTTTCCACAAGCGTCATCTATCTGACCGCACCCGTCTTTACTCGACTTAACAAATAACTTCGATAGTACAACAATTTTAAATGCAAATATATACGAGAATGTAAATGTTTTAGGTAAACACCGATCATAAATTTTGAACCAATTATCCAGCAAATACAAATAAAACCAGCGGTTAAATTAATAATGCGATAAGTAAGCGAAATGTTACCTAAACGTTTTGTTTACGATCGATGTAAAATTATTTACAGTTTACCAACAGCCAACACCAAATAACGGTGCAATTTAATTTAATATATTAATATTAAAAATTAAATAAGGTAACAAGATTGCTCAACTCAAAACCCGACGGAACACTTAAACGGAATGCTTAAGACGTATTTTTGTCGAGCTGTTGTCAGATTATTCATGAAATGAATAGCGGAATGTGAGTAATATTTAAGCTGCAACCTTTTAATGATGCAAATCTTCGATGTTCAATTGTTTTTATTGTATATCGGCGACAATCGATCATCTTATAACGTCCGCGAGATCAATAATATAATTCTTTAATCTCTTAAAATCAAAGCAATGTTTCAATTTATTAGCATATCTTAAATATTCGATACGGATAAATCGTAAAGTTAATTAATCAGTATCACTGAAAGCGAACAGCGAAAAAAAAACACCAGCTTAATATTAAAGTTTCGGTAACAAGATTTAATTATAGCCGCCTCTACAGTTTTAATGGCGGCAAAAAACTTATCACTCACTATCAACCTGCACGGTAGCGCGTGCTACTTACGTTATACAAATACACTTTTACTTGTTCATTATAATCAGGTACTTATAGCGCTTTTAATATGTTAACTAATTTAATAATCGTCGATATATGTATTGCTTGCGGCGCGCCGTCTGCGGCCGGCGGCTACCCAATGCCGTCGGTGTAACTGCTCTTCGAACCTATCATGTCAGCAGTTTGATTAAATAATTACCGCTAATATTAGTACATCGAATAATTTATACATACATTTTTTTTTAATATTGCCTTATGATGAGTTTATATGGTTCCTCAAAACATAAGCCTATTCAGTGTACGTTTGAAAATTTGTGTTAATTTGCCGCGACGATTACAATAAATAATAATTATATAATAATAACGTAGGTTCAACCTTTTATTACTTCTGCTCGTTATATACAAAACAATTACAGATACATTTCATAATTGACATATTTCGCATCTACTTTATATGTAACAAAATAGTTTCGCGAAACTTCTAGAAATCCTGTCGTCGGGGCCCCTAAATGAAAAAAGCGTGACGAACGCAAAAAAAAAATGGCGCACCTCAGCTAATTCTTATTCATCACTTGTGGTCCATATTACATTACGTTTGGTATTGCGTGCCGCGTCGTGATAGCGGTGATAAACGGGACCAGTTTAACAAGACACCTTGCGTTCCGATGACTACGCCGCGCGGCACCGAAACTCGACGCTACACGAAAAAGAAACGGCTCCGGCAAATCTGGTCCGGTGTCGCGGATATTTTGACGCCTCGTAAGACGCCAACAAATTAAATAATACGGACTAATTCCGTATGCGCGGTGCGTGCCGTGAATCAAGACATATGTACGTTTGAAGGGTATATTGATATACCTGAATTGCGGTAAGGATAAAGTAATTAGGGCCGAGGAAGGCCAAATAGGTCAGATACTGGCTGACGGAGGAGTCAAGAGTTTGCGAATCTGTCGTGTATGCATGAAGAGAGTGATGAATGCAG
>DWUN01002578.1:0-13554 GCA_018249975.1 Passova gellias | reverse complement strand
GGCTCCTTTACACGATGAAAAATTCTCACGACCCCCTTAAGGCACGATAGATAGATATTGCAGTGTAGAACCTTGTCATTGTGCTTTTGCCGTCGATCACCCGAGTAGGGCATCGCGACCCGCCTCGTAAGGCTTGACGCACATTGAAAACCACCGACTTAAATCAACCTATAATAGTTTCTTTACTAAGTGTAATTGGAAAATAATTACCACCAATTCTTACTAACACCTATTAGTAAATGAACTTTACACTGACGGTCCCATCCTTATAGCCCTATAAAGCCAAGACAAGCCAAGCGGCCACTTGTGGCAACATTCCAATACTTTTCCAATTGTGTGATGACATCGTTACTAAAGAAATCGGTCACATCACTGACATATTTCAGTTGGGCTTCCAAATAATCGTGATAAAGATACAAAGTGAAACAGGGGCTATATATATGTAAATACTTTAATGATTGCAATTTTTCACACAGTCATACAATTATTTACAACCACAAGTTATTGACTTAACAACAAAATTGTGCATTATCCATTCTATACGTAAAGATCAAAACAATCGCACGACCAAATAAAACAAATAAAATAAAACATGAAAAAACACAAAACAACAGAAAAAAAATAAACAATGAATAATACTATTCGTTACTGTCTTTTCGTATAACAAAATAAAGATGGCGGTGACGCCGGTCGAAGGTAGATTTCTCGTAATACATTATTAATAGTTTTTGGTACATTACGTTCGATCACAGCATGTTACGGCCACATTATCGACATCGATAATAACTACATTTAATTTCAGGCTTTCCTCACTAACTCGTTTAGTTTCACGGTTTAAACTTGATGTTTGGCGAATACTCGACAGCCACCGGCCAACCTCTGGATCGGTCCCGTTCTGGAACTTTCGAGATTGTTCCGCAACGGTCTGATGAAAAAAATAACGCTCAACATGCATCTGCGGTATCCGTAAAGAGCTCTACCGAAAAGAATACGTTACAATATGAAATATTTGTACTCTTCTATGACGACTACTTATTCGCTAAGCTCAACTATAATAAATATAATAATTAATATTAATTTATTTTTTTCTTAACGTTTAACGTGGAGCGTACAATTCATCACGTCGTCGATGTGACCGACCGCGGGCCGGCCAGCATCGCGTTCCATTCGAGGCTTATTCAGTTAGACCCTAGGTATGTGAAAAAGTTTTTAAACACCGTTTACGTTACGATAGTTAACCCTGCGTTAGGATGCTCTCGAATATGCGCTTGACTATAATTATTAGATACGTTCGATTCAATTCGACTAGATAAAATTTTGTTACAATTTCAAATGACAGAAATGTTCGTTACAATTGAAATGGTCGATCACACGTCGGGCGCGCACGCAGCGACGCCCTCGCCGACTAGAACGATTAGCTAATTACACAGGACTAGAATCGGGACTAGTTAAAACAAGTTTAACTTTATACAAAATAAATTAAACCGTCAACAATACGTACATACGCTTAACAGATAACTTAATAAACGTATTACTAAGGGAATGTATGTTTTACAGATAGCTCGCGCCGCTCACGTATCTACGATACGGAGTTAACATTCTCTTTATCTAAATATCTACTCTATCGAGTTATATGACGAAGTCGATAGACTAGATACTTTACATATTAAATATTGCTTTTTAAGTACGACAAACGAGAGCTCGATTGTTACAATATTGGCGCAAACTGAACGCAATGCAAGGATAATATTACGGACTCTGGATTTGTATCAATCACTTTGCGGGTAGTCGTACAAAGTCCAATGACCCGCAGATCGTCCGTGTGACAATTGAAGCTTAAAATATTTACAAGTAAAAACGACTACGTCTAGAATTGTACTATTACATACTAAAATTCATATCTCGTTCAGCGCCAATATATTTACAATCGTTCCGCGCGACAATATATTAGTATCTTTGGCATAATATAAAAATAAATAATAGTACAGTCGTAAATAAATAAAATGAAATATTGCACAAACGCCTAAGTGCCGGCAGCGACGACGGAGGGTTGTTATGTACAAGATTCGGACCCTCCGTTGTCAAATTCGACTTTTGAACATTAATAAATAAATAGCTTAACTTTTTAAACACATCAATCGATACAAGATTCGAGATCGGTCCCCGGCGGAGCGCCGCACGACGCTCGTCCCGCCAATAAACACCGACACACCGACGATTCAACAGCAATTCACAGATAATTTAATTTAATGAATAATAATCACAATACGTATTATATTACATCTCGCCGTTCTCCCGGAGCTCGGCGGTTCGCTAACACACGGCGTGGTCGCTGTCCAATTCCAAATGGAATCGGCCGCCGGTTTATTAATGAAGGAGACGGCGAGGGGAGCCCCGGCCGGCCGACGGGGTATGCGGAGCTATACAAATGTGCGGTAATGCTATTTTGAGGACAACCGTAAAGAAATAACGTGCAAGTGTCCGTATGAAGACGTCTCCCGAGGTCCGTGAGCCGAGTCGGTACAAATCTTTTGGTCCGTATCGAGAAGTGTCCGCAGTGACGGGCGCGCCGCCCGCGGCTAGTCGGCGGGCGCGAGGTGCGCGGGGGCCGGCGGGGAGGGCGCGCCGGGCTCCCGGCGGAGCGCGGGCGGCGGCGAGGCGGGCCGCTGCAGCGTGATGGAGGCGTAGGTGGCGTCGGGCGCGTAGGGCGCGAGCGGCGCGGCGCCCGACGCCAGCTAGGAGTCCGCCACCACCGCGTCGCGCTCCGACTTCACCTGCGGCACGCGGCGGGCCGGCTCGTGTCGATCAAGCGAATAAATGAGACATCGAACCCGTAAGCTCTGTATCGAAGATCACGGTCCAGTACTCGTTGCGAATGTTCATGCATGGCGTGTGCGCGCACATCGCGTGAGACGTCGATGCAGAGTAAAATATTAATTCGACACATACGAGTTGGTTACTTTACACATTTGCCGAGTTTTTTTTAGCCGTTTTAGGGGGATTGAATTATAATCCAATCCAAAACATTACAATCACATCAGTTACATTACAAAACAAAACGAATATCGACAATAATAATTATTATTGTCGATATTCGTTTTAACATTCATTTTACATTTGGCGATAATATGTTCGGCGGTGTAGCACGCGGCGTGCAAAGACAGCTAGGGCGGACGTACCATGTGCTTGGTGAGCACCGTGGCGTCCTTGAGGCTGAGCACCTGCAGCATCTGGGGCTCGGCGCCCTGCAGCATGACCTGCGCCACGCCGCCGCTCATGGAGATGGCCTCCAGCGCCTCCCCGTTCTGCGCCACCTGTGGTCGCACACGCTCAGCGCCACACGGCCGCGGCCACGCGCCCGCGCCGCCGGCGGCCTCGCGTCTACCGTTACTAACGACCGCCCCGGCACGGTACCACATCAGCACGATACATCAGGTTTTAAATAATACAAGGTAGTCTTTGTTGTGCAAATATTCGATATTCATGCACACAACCGTTGACACCTTGAAAAAAAATTATCGTCGTCCGCCAGGTCACTTCATAGGGTAACCTAACAAATGTTTACATTCAAAAATTAACAGCATAGCGACAACGCACCGATTATTACAACATCTACAGGATCGTACGTGCGAAGGGATGAATCTATCAGCGAGCGAAAATAAAATATATACTCGTATACTAAAAACAAAACGGTACACACCTGGGCATGCTGGCAACACTGCGATACGTCGACGGGCGCGGTCCAAGCGGTGGCCACACGAAATGAAAATAAAACGACACACTCCACGTATACTAGTGTTTATTGCCGGCGCGCCTCGCCCGCCGCCCGGCGGACACTTGCGGCCGCGCTCGGGGAGTCACGTGTTGTTTTGAATATTTTCAAGTAACAATTTCAAATGTTAACTAAACATGAACGCGTAACAGCCAATAGATTGCAACTATATTCACACTCGATCGCTTATTTCTCGATGTTTAGGTACGTTACGATAGTCTATATTAATATTATAAGGAGGAAAGATTTGTTTGTTTGTTTGTTTGTTTGTATTGTATAGGCTCCGAAAATACTGGACCGATTTCAAAAATTCTTTTACCATTACAATCCTACATTATCCCTGATGAATAGGCTATATTTAATACGAGAAAAAATAGGATAAATTTTATCTCTAAACTCCCACGGGATCTGAGGCTCCGCGGGCAATACAGCGAGGCGCAGCTCGTATTTTATAAAGAACCTATATATTTTCTGGGTCACGTAGTCTTCTAAAGCACACCAGCGTGGTGAGCTATTCCCTATGACCCCACTGTCTATGAGAGGGCACCGTGATGCGGCAGTGAGGTTATTAACAAGCTCGAAAACAAATCACACAGCCCCGTGTGACTTTCCAACGTTCGTGAGCCGTATTTGACATCAAGTTTGTTCGTTAGAGGCGAGTGTCGGCCGCGGCAACGACATTGAGAGATCGCACGTAGACATCGGACCGAGACATCGACAGTTACAATACAGAGCAATTCAAACTAGAACACACGACGCCCCGAGGCGACTACTGACAAACATAGCACAACATAACGTTAGTCTAATAAAAACAAAACAAAACAGTCTATGCAGTCAACAGAAATAAAATTCATAGCGGCGTATTATTTACGCCGACATTGGCAATATATCTTACGCACGCACCGCACGAGGTACCACGCTACGAAGGTAGTTCGGGCAGTCTTTAGCGCTCTTCAAATGATCCCGAAGTCGCCGGAGCGACCCGGATTCGATGAGTCACATTTGTTATATACATTTTTCGTCGCTACTTTATTGCACACCCTATCACAGTCGATCACTCTACTTGTATATAGTGCGCTTGATAACTTAAAAATATATGACTTTTAATATCTAGTTATAGACCCGATCCGTTCAGCAATTACCGTAAAAGTTATCTTTGCAGAAGCAGGCAGGGCTTCGGATATTATGCATGCGTTCTGACATGTTTCTTTTCGAGACTTTTAATATAATAGAAGAAGTCAAAACCTTCAATAACTGTATACGGTGCCTACAGATATACAGACGGCATTTACAACTTATTATTATTATACCATCACGCCGAGTCCGCGACGGGGTAATGAAAAGATGCCGTAAATTATAGTGGTTCAAATACAATTATGTACATTAAATTGTACACTATTAAATTTAAATAATAATCTAAAATAAATGAAAAGTTAAACAAATTTAATATACAAATTCGGTTTTAAAAATATATATCCGTAGCACCTAAGCGGAGGGTATTCAATCCCTTTTCCGTATTTTCGACGATAACAGACAACAAAAAAAATAAATAACAACCATGCACTCCGGGAGCCGCACTAAAGGTTCTATCTATACAAGGACAAACACAAGCGACAAAATAAAATACAAGCATTCGAACAACGAACAAGGAATCGTATGAAAATCAAACTTTATACAGGTCAGCGGGTGTTTTGTGCCGGCGACGCGTAATTGTTGGCGAATCGCTAATTAAAATCGGACTATTTTTAATATAAGCATCATTCTGTGCTAGTGATTTTCACTCTAAAACGGGTGGACCGGGGAGCGATGCAGGCGGACGTTAGTGCCGCGAGGGGAGTCGCCGACGAGTTGCGCCTGGCGAAGAAAACTGTTTTTCATGTCTTTTCGAGTACCGATCTCATATCAATAGCGTTGTTAATGGGCCCGAACACGACAGACCAACAAGAGCACGGTTTTAAAATGCGATAATACACTTGAAGCATCTGTATCGCAACAACACCGGCCGCCATGCACACCGCGCCGATTTACATTGCATACAATACAATGTTGGCAATGAGTCTGTTCTAATGTTTAATTGTAATATTTGATAGAACAAGGTGTCCGGTGATGCCAGAGGAGTTTGTGCTTATTAAATGAAATAACAAACGTTCTATCATTGGGTTGTTAATTAGTTACAAGATTGCACATGTTGTGGCATTCTATAGTTATTAGAAAAAAATAAATATAAAATTATTTTTGTACCAATTTTGTACGTGCAGCAATGTAGAGTAAAAATATTTCAATAGGAGCCAAGCAGAGTACAAAATTTTTGTGACGTTTTTACTTTAAACATGACACCGGCTAGCGTCCGGGGTAGTGTTCATTTCGGCCGATAAACCATTTAACGACATTTAAAAAAACAAGTTTGCTTCCCAGCACCATGTATGGCAATGTAAGCCCGGCTGAACTGTACAAAACCGCGCAAATAAAAAAATATTTAAACAATAACAATTATAACACTATAAAACACAACGAGCATGCTTATTAATCATAGCCGTATCAGTATTTGCCGAATTAAAAAAGTTATTACACATCTCCACCCACAAATTGTAATTACACAGGTGACTTGTATCCATATATTTCGGCAACAAAATATTGCCGCAATATATTCATGTGTTGCTTTAACGTTTATGCAATATATAACAGTTTCAATAAATGAAATAAATAAAAAAAAAAAGTTCTTTCTGAATTCGCCAAATACGACAATAAAATAAACAATTATTACGCTAATAAGCTAAAATAAACTACATAACATGTTTCGTAGAGATCTAGGACGTACAAATAAAATTATTTTGGACTCACTGTGTTCATACAAAAATATCACAATTTATACAATTATATTATAGTTATAATAAAATGTTTATATTATGTATAATGGCACGGATTATTATTACTATTATTATTTATATAAGTGCGAGGTAGGCGCGTGTGGCGTAAGCTATGGGGTTGTGTTCTCGATGGGGCAGGCTAGACAGTCTAGTCATTACCTACACTACGTGTAAGAGAATTTTCGGAAAATTTGACTAACTGATTATTTTCAAGGCAATCTTCAATCTTCAATGTATCTAGTTTTTGACTCACGACTAAATTCTTTGAATCATATTCTGCATCTACCCCATAGTTAACTGGCATTTTAATAGAACGTAAAGTAAATATCTTTATCGACAAGTTTTCTAGCACACAATGTCTGTCATAAATCTAAAATAAAATAATATTTTCAATAACAATATATCATAATGATCTATTTTCAATAGTAAAACAAACGTCATGTTGACATACACATTACAATATAAAAGTTAACTCTTTAGTTTTGACTAGTATTGTAGTAATTAACTTTTGGTTTAATTTGCAATAACGCTATGCTACGTATATTAATTCTACTTGACAGTATTGGCACGGCTTTAAAGCGTACTACAGCATAACACGTGAGAAAAATGATTGTAGAATGAGATGATCGGGTTACTTGTGTGGTTTCTCCGATAAGAGAAATAGTGGACATTCGTGTTTGTGTCACGGGAACGAGTCAAAGCGAAACATTCGATGGATCAATCGATAAGCGTGCGAATGAATTGTATAGATTCGGTCAAAGTTTTCAACTTGAACATCGTTTAACCGATCTCTGCGCGTCAAAGCGACTGCGAAAATGCGTCGGCACGGACGCGAGCCGTGTGGGCGGAGCCTAATCGATTTCGATCTTGACGGCGGTGAGCGTGCGCGCCGTGAACGTCTGCAGCGCGCGGACGGAGCGGGCGCGCGCCGCGGGCGGGGGGTGCGGGCGGTGTGCGGGGTGTGGGGGGTGTGGGGCGGCCACCTGCACGAGCGGCGCCACGCACACGCCGTCGTGGTGCTGCATGGTGGCCACCATGGACTGGTACACGCTGGCCGACACCGGCACCGTGATCACGCCCGACACCGACACCGGGTAGCCTGCAACGCGCAACGCACACCGACATTCAATACGGCACAGTCATTCATATATAGCTATGTACTATGTTAAATCTACTCAGTATTATATTAAAAGGGAGATCAGAGTGAGTGAGAGTTATTTTTGTATCTTTCGGGTCTTTAGGCACACTAACTGGTTAACATTTTTTTTTTTGCGAACATTCATTATAACGATGTTGCAAAACATCCTTAGATAACCTACACGCCTTAAATGTTATAGAAAATTATAAAGTTTCTGAGTGATCTCTGTGAATTGTCAAACCGCAATGACCTGCGGGTCCAACATTGAACCGATGGTACCTAAGTCAGGAAAATTAAATTAAAACAGCGGAGGTTACCGTGCCCGTCCTCGCCGGTGAGGATGATCTGGCCGTCGTGGTTGAGCGTGGCCTCGGCCACGGCGTTCAGGTCCACGGCCACGGTGCCGTCGCCGTCCATGGCCGGCACGCTGCCCTCGCCGCTGTGGATCTGCCGCCACCACACACCGGCCCGTCACTAATCATCTCCCGCACCACTCCCAGTAATGTAAGTGGTCATTGTCTGTGATGGAACTGACACCCGTTTGCTACCACCGTTTGGATAAACTAATAATCTCACTGTCTGTCGGCTGCAACGCGACATTCCAAGTACTACTGTTGTAACATTATTGAGTTTCAGACTAAAATGGTCAGTCAGTAAGCAGTGGCTCTAGGACGGAATGCGGTCCCATTTAGTAAGATAATAATTGGTTATGCATCTGTGACCAGTTCTTTATTGTTTGCTTGCGATTAAGTTAATGACAAATGTTAAATATGAACTATTTGCTATGTTAATACGGAAGGATTTACAAAGTTTTGGAAGTCTATTGAATCGTTATTTATTTAATTTAACTTTAATTCGGAAACAAGTCCCCCAACGGTCCGGGTGTCGAGCGGCGTGTGAGCGTGTGGTGTGTGCGTGTTGGTTATGTATATATATAATAATATAATAAATAATAATTACCATACTAACCACTTGCGCCGTGGTGCCGTCCGGCAGCGTGATGATGGGGCTGTTGGGGTCCACCTGGATCAGCGACACCGAGCCGTCCGGGTTCGTGATGGTCTGCAGCACGGCGGGCGCGTACGACGCCATCTGGCACACACACACTCGCGCTACCTACCGGCCCGCCGACCGCCGGCCCGCCGACCGCCGGCCCGCCGAGCGCCGGGCCGCGGCCCACCCGGCCGCCGCCCGCTGCACGCCTCCGCGGGCCGCACGCGAGGGCGCGCGAGTGAAAACCAACCACCGAATCGTACGCAACGAAAATTGCTAAATGTAATAAAGCCGTTCGTAAAATTGTCATACAGCTTCGTTGATATATCGGTACGCCGACAAACGTAAACACTTAAACGCGCATAACGACAACGTCAAGGTACTACATATAGAATAAGTAAAGATGAATATGGGGAGCGATATAATAGGTGTCGTGAGTGTAAGGTGTAGTAAAGGCGTGCGTGCACACATCGACGTCGGCGAGCGTCATCTGGTCGATGCAGACGGGCGGCGAGGCCATGGCGGAGGAGGACGCGCCGCCCTCCGAGCGCGCGCTGGAGCTGCCCGCCGGCATGCACGCCGAGATCTGCGCGCGGCGCAAGGGGACCGCGTGTCGGGACAATTGTTTGCAATCGACAAACGCGATTGTGTTTTTTTTTTTTTTTTCATTCCGATACCGGACGGCGCGGTGGCGATTCCGCATGTTACCAGATCCGATGAGCGGCATTCCGAGAGACGCAAGCATAAAGACAGAAGAGATAATTTAGACATTGTCAAAATAGCATAAAAGTAAATTTTAGTCTATAATAAAGTATAGAGTTGTCTATTTACTTATGCAGATGTACAATATCAGCAATATTACGGATGTTCACAAGTGGGATCGTTTTGAAATGCACCAGTCTAGATATGTGTTTGTGTGCGTGTATGTGTGTGTGGAGCGGTGGGGGTGGGGGGCGGACTCACGGGCTGCGTGGGCGGGCCCTTGTCGTCCTCGTCGGTGAAGGCGGGCAGCAGGTCCTCGCGGCCGTGGTACTTGTAGCAGTTGATGACGATCTGGCGCAGCGCGTGCGTCCACGACATCTGCGGACGGCCCAGCGCACTTCACGCTTCATTTACGACAAAGACAAAGGCGTCCATTTGCTCGATTGCAAGTGCATTCAAAGATCTTACAGAATTCGGTTTATTTTTGCCTTTCACGGCGTAAATATTCAAAATTTACAGCTGATTAAAATTAAAATATTATATTTCAGTTATATATTTAAAATCAACGCAAAACCGTCACTTTAGTATCGAAGCGTGAAAACAATTAGATGGTCTATTTAGACTATGTATCTCTTTGCGGACTACCGTTGATATGAACATATTATTTCAATAAATTACCTTTTGTTTCTCATCTTCGGTGCGCGCGTCCATGCGCACGTTGGCCCACGGCAGGTCCTTGGGCCACCACGGCGGCCGCGTGGACTCGCGGCCCCAGCCCGGCTTGCCGCGCACTGTGCGCGATATGGACACACTTTTTTTCTTCATATGTACATTTTAAAAGGTCAAAGGTGCATGACGAAAGTCGATAGAAGTATGACGGGCTCGAGTCCAGGGGATCGCCATGAGAAAGCGTGTCTAATATATATGTGTTCAAGTTCCAATTGGACCAAATCTGCATGTAGACCACCCAATAATAATACTTATATCTATGATCTTTTTTAAATTGGGATAAAGTGCCATAGGAGAGCAAGGTTTACAAGGATTAAGTTGATACTTTCTTTAAGCTTTTTTCATAGAGGTACACGGCAATACACAGCCGGGCACAGCATACAGCTTTATATAATAAGTTGTTTATATATTAAATGTAGGAACATATTTCTCTCATTGGTAACAATCATTGGTACAAGAGCCAGTGTCAGAGTTAACGGGTGTGTAGGTGAGCGTGGAGTACCGACCCATGGAGTACTTGAGCATGAGCGGGATGAAGGCGCGCAGCTGCGCCTGCGTCATCTTCTCCACGGGCGTGGGGATGCCGTCGATGATGAGCGGCGGCAGCTCGAACAGCGACGGGTCCTCCTGCGGCGGCGCCGGCGCCTGCGGGCAGCCGCCCAGCCCGAACTGACCCCTTAGCCGTCTCCCGCCAGCGCGCGCGCGGCGTCGCCCCTCCCGCACCCCGCGCGGCCCGCCCTCCCCCGTCGCGGCGCACGCGGGCGACGCGCTCGCTACTTTTACCGAGCGCTTTGCGCGTTCGCATGTTATCGTAACAAACTTAACACTGACCGAGTGCCGCGCACACATTAAGGTACTGAACAGATTCGGTCTTCGCTATGTAATACATCCTCGAGGATTCGTTTCATACACGTACATGGCCGTTATCGTCGACGGCGCCAGCTCGTCGATAGATGTTCGGTACGTTAAATTTAAGGTTACGGACCCATCGAACGCGAGTCACGTTCGCTTGCGATGTTCTAAAAGTTCGTTCAATGTATTATGTCATATACGTTCCACATATCGTTCAACATATTGAATATTGCAAAACACAACCTTATTTATTTATGTTTGTTGCACGACACCGGTGTGTCCGTAGCACAGGCTGCGAGCCCGGCACGAGCCATTGTCACTTGTACATATCAATATATTTGTTATCCCACATTCGAATCGGCGAGCCCCCGTTTAGTGGACAGGGTACCTGTCCACTGGAGCCCGACGAGTATGAAAGAGTTAAAAGTTTTGTAACCACGAGTGACCCACTAGTGGGGAAAATAGAAAAATATAGGATCAATATTATGACAACGATAAATAAATGGAATTAATTAAAACGGCACACACTGGAAGAAATTTCAATAGGAATAATCAGTGCCCGCGTACACGTTATATATTTCCGTTGTTGCTGTGATGTGCTTGTGTGTACAACAATAAATGAAAAAGAAAAGGTACGGACGGCGAAAGATTAGAAAACATTCCCCGCTGAAGGCGGCGGACGGGCTCGAGGGAGGGTGTCGGTGGTGGGGGTGGGGGTGTACCTGCTGCGCCAGCGCGTTCTCCAGCTCCTCCATGATCATGCAGCGCAGGTTGCGCACCACGTCCTCCAGCGGCTTGGCGCCGAACACGCGGTAGGAGGTGTTGGGCTTGCCCGGCGTGGCCACCAGCACCACGGCCTGCTGGCCCACGCGCGTCGCGAACTCCTCGATCGTTTGCTGCCACCGCAACGCCACACACCGCTCGTTGTTACATTGGCGATTATAACATTTCACAGATTCACATGGCCTTTCGAAAACACGCTACGGTATTTACAGTTGAAAGAAAATACTGCGATCGGCAGACATCATTCTTACCCTAACCAAAGTCTAGTCTTCGAAACGATCCATATGTAATCCCACCGCAAAGGTTTCGTACTAAAAATATTATTATTGTTATTGTAATTGGAAGTTGAACAAATTCATTTAAAAAAAATTACATATCCAAAATATCACTATAATATATCAACGATATAGTTGTGATATGATTACCTTTTGAAAGGTGCCATTGCCGCCAGACACGGCCACGGATATAGAGCCAACTATCTCAGACCGGGACGCTCAGTTCAATAGTAGCAATCTATCTATAATCGACCTCAGACAGAATGAAAACTGAATGCTATTTTATTGTATTCCTCCAATCCTATTACCAATTAAAACTATTTAATAGTTTCATTAACGAACAATATTTGGCCACTAGCAGTCCTATCGCTGCAGAAGTGGCTTAATTGTGACTGGTGATAAGAAAAGAGTACAGGCTCATACCCTGAGCTTCCTCAGCAGTCTGTTCTGATGGCGCTTCCTTACGGACGGGTTGGTCTCGAAGGAGTGCGGTCGCTTGCGCTTCTTCGACGAGGCGATGGCTGCGGCTGCGGCCATGCCTACAGGACCTAAGAACTCCAGTACTTATTCACCGTCTTACGGATTACCCACATCTATATCTTGAAGTGAAACTTGTTCGCGCGCTCGAGGGTACAATTCTTACGAATGAAATGACACGAAACGTATCGTTTTTGTGTCCGAGAAGAGGGAGAGAGAGCGATCTCGTTTAGTTGATAAATATTACAACTTTACATTACCATTCTGTCGCATATCGTCTGGTGCTACAGTATTTATTTATTTATATATTTATTTAACAATTTAGTACACAGGAGATTTTACAGAAACAAACATACGAAATGTTGTACTTAGGTACTGCTTATCTCCTAAAGAGATCTTTTCAAGCAGACCTAGGAGTGGAAAGGGTATAAAAAAAAGTAAAAAACGTAAACGCAGTTGTTTTTTTTATATCTACATAAATATGTTATGTTCGTTTGTTCCTAACCGCAAATCTGCGAAACTTCTTAGTGCTTTGAAGTGAAATATTGACAACATTGCATAGGTACTCCCAAGTCTTTTATGTAGGTGAAAGCTTTTGTTTTTAATTGATTAATTTATTATTAAAAAGATACGGACAGTAAGGCATATTTCATTTATCCCAGTTATGAACAACGCCATCTCTTGGAACTAAACGAAAACGCTTTACTTTGAAGCTTTTTAATACTTGTTTATAAACTGATGTTTTTTGTATTCCAAATCTCCCAATCTGCTGTGGAATTAAGCCGCGTTGGTTGATTTAAACTTTTTTAAAGCCACTGCACCGCCTCATATAGCCAGTTATAAATGAAAGACTTACTTCAGCGCTATTAATTCAAAAGTGAACAAAGAATTTCATGTTCATCATTACATAGTGTAAAACAAAGTCGCTTTCTCTGTCTCTGTCTGTCTGTTATGTCCCCTTGTTCC